>JAMLFT010006211.1:0-16391 GCA_026544285.1 Pachyrhizus erosus
AAGAGTTATTTCAAAAATTTGAATAATATTTTTAATTTTATTTACACTTTTTAATATTTATATTAAATTAAATAAATAATATAAATGAATTATATTTTTTTTATAAATTTTGTATTGTAAAAATACATTTGATGAAAGTAAGACAGAGTTTTAAGAATTTTTAACTTAAGAAAGATATAGAAAAAATTCTAATGAAACGTGTATATGAAAATAAATAAAAAAATAATAGTTTAAGAACTTGTGCTCTTAAAGCAAATAATACAGAAAGTAACATTCAAAATAAATATTATAAGCTGATAAAATAAGTTATTTTATTAAATAATTTTAGTTTAATCAAATGAACTTTTAAAGTAATTAAATAAATAAACTAAAAAGTAATTTATTTTTCATACCAAACAATACCTTAAGCGATTATTAAGATGATTTATGAGCTAATATTACGTAATCCGAATGAAACCAATCATTTATTAGTGGGTTTACTTTGTGTTTTTCACTTTCTCAGATACATATACATTGAATGTCAATCCAACTCCAACTGATAATGGAGGTCTAATGTGACACAATTACTATTCAATTTCAATCACAGACTACATATCCCAACGTGTTATTCTATTGATGTCCGTCAATTGTTGGGCCGTCTTTTTCGTCGTTTGCATGTCGAAAAATATGTGTTTTCTAATAATAAAACATTTGATCGGTTCCGGACTTCAAATTTTATTTATTAATCACAAATTATTTAATTTTGTCATTCATCAGCATGAAACTCAGAATTTCATTTGTTTGACCTAAGTATCTCTATAGACATTGGTGTCAAAATAAATACACGATTATGAATGTATAATTTAGCCTCGCAATAGCAGTATTCATGTAATATTAGATAAGTTAAAGATAAATTAATATTTTCTTACAATAATATTGTTAGATTAATCGCTTATTACTAGGTTATGTGTGCATGTTTCAATTAAATCTAATACTTACCATAAGCCAAAATATAATATACTACTATTAATAGTACTATTCTTTCTACATGAGTCTATCAGGGGACAAAGTTTAACATGGTATGCCATCCCCTGTTTTGCCAAGCTGATTGTCATCCCCACAACTAACAAATATATTTACAAAATCAAAATCACTTAATTTATGATAAATGATCCAATTTTATAAATTGTAAATTAGTATTTGTGTGATGTATAAATAAATTTGAATATTTTGCAATTAATTAATACAAGTGACAAAAACTTGTTGAAATTTTAACATTTGAGATGTCAGTTCTTTCATTAAATGTTAGAAGTACTTTATTAAAATAAACAGCTCTAAATCCGCTTAACTAATTCTCCTAAACAACTAGAGGAAGATAATATTAAATACTATCTTTTATGTCCCTAAAACATTTTACACAATTAATGGTACGGTAAAACCCTAGGCAATCTTTAGTAAAAGAAAAAAGCTTCCAATTTAGATACAAAAATCAATATAAAAAGTGTGAATAAAGTTTCAATTACATTTCGACCCCTCTTAGAATTTCAACCAACCTCTTCCCATTTTTAGGGTTGGATTCACTTTTTGGGAGGAGGTTTAGCTAACGATTTAATTATAGGGCCAGATGCAATATGTGACTGATTCCTAAAACTCATAATTGTAATAATCAAACACCATAAAATTAATCACACGAGACAACAGAAAGTGCTACACGTAGGTCATTAGACGTCCCACATATATACATTCTGTAAGTTTCAATTTCTTGTTGAGAAACACTACCACTACGAGCTGCATAGTGATTACCATTCACTTTATCACGCAGCGAAAAAATAATCTCCCTGAGGATTGGTTCATGACCATTGAGAAGATTGCCCATGCTCAAAACCTTTCTCCAAGATTGATTTGCGGTAGGAGGAACAAACATATTTGACAACACTTCCCTCTCGTGGACCCTTACTTCTTGTTTCTTGTTAAACTCCTACGCAAGAACGCACGAAAGATAGTAGAAATACATGTCAGTTCAATGCTAAGAAAGACTGGAATATTAGCCAAACCAACAAGGTACTCTAAGGCATAATAATATAAGCATTATTCACCTTTTCACCAATGTCCTCTGTCAAACCCTTTCCCGTTGTTTGAAAGTAAAAATTGTAGTAATCACTGAAAATTTCTCTGGAGAGGCGTGGTGCTTGTATAAGCTTGCGATGAAGGGAAGCTGCAAGAGTCAATAATTTCTCAACTTGTTCAAAAGCAACAGTTAGTCGTCTCAAGTCTTCAATAGTCTCACTGTCTGCAGATAAGCGATTAACTGCAACAAAATGGAAATAGGTTAAATATTATTCTTTTCCACAGGAGAAAAATTAATGAATGGATACCTTGCAAAGGCCTCAAAGCAGATGCCATGGTAAGATAAAGTTGCTGCATCTCAGTCTCCATCTGTTTCAGTTCTCCATAACTTGTCTGACTTAGTGTGTCGGCTGCTGCTCTGAAGGCAGTACACACCATTTGCTCGAGCAATTCATGTGGTTGTAGTGTTTCAAGATAATGAAGAACCTGAGAATTTGAGACATAAAAATTATAGCATACAGCAAGAGATACACAGTGCAAACAGCTTATCTCAAGCAATCCATATATGTATTATGTAGCGAAACCTTTTTCCTCTTCTAAACAAATATGCAGTAGCAATTTCATTTGATAAAAATTCTAATCTGAGGATTTGATCACAAGAACATGTTACAAGTGGACTATAATAATTTAAACTTTCATGGGTCTTTCATGCATGGTCCCTCAATTCACCAAATAACCCTACTTCAAGGCATAGCCTACGTGAACACTTTGCCCATAAAAGCAACCATTTGCTTTGCATTTCTTGATACTTCTAAACAATTAACTATGCACAAGGGCCTCCAGTTAACCTGGTAGGACCACATTCTAAAGAAAATCCTCTTGTATAAATATGGATGAAACTCATCAACTTTGATTGCAATGCCCCACAAAATCAGATACAATGTATGCATTATATATATTATTGGTCTTTAACTGGGTATCTTTATAGATATTGCTGTAACTTGTAAGACTTACTCCTTGAGCAGTCTTTTAACTAACAATTGCCTTCTCTTCTTTAGGATTGGACCTCTCACGAGAGTGCACCTCTTAGCATCATGCCTAATTCTAGTTGGTATGCATGCATCCACTCTTATTTATAAATAAGAATAAATAACTTGGAAAGACTCATTTTCTTCATTCTCTTAATTAGACATTCTCAATATTCTCTTTATTATTTCCTTTAGATGTGCATTTCACATTCAACCTCCATAACTAACCAAAAAAATTTCTCAACCATCTCAAATTATCTTCCTTTCATCTTTATTTGGTATACTTGATCTTTTTAACCGCCTATCCCTTTCAATTTATCATCTTTAATCTCTATCTCTAAATTGAATTTCAATAGTATTTTAAGAAAAATTGTCAATTCTTAAAAATAATCTTATATCATAATTTAAATTATTTATTATAAATTTAAAAATACAATTTATATATTCAAAGATATTTATTTATAATAAATTTTAATATATTAAAACAAACATTTATCTTGTGCAAAATACAAGCTAAAATATAAGTTAATATGAGCATGTACACAGGAAGCATTCTAATCCCATTACCTTCTATCACAAAAGCTACCTTAAAATGATGTCATTCACTCATTGCCCATTACCCAAAGACCATAGTAAAGTAACATCTAATCCCAAAAGTAAAAACAAAGACAAGAATTTTTTTGAATGTTCTTGCTTTTTGTTCTGACCTTATGAAAAAGAGAAGCCGTATATGTATAGAACATTAAGACTTCCAAACATAAATGTTTGGAGCATTTGTCCTGCTCACATTGATGGAAAGATCTATAATAAAAGCCATTTATCTTTTATGCGGGTTAATGAAAGGGTATTGAAGCAAAAAAAGAAACCTACATGTGATTTTTATTGACATGGAAAAAACTTATGATTGAAGACTAAGAGAGGTACTGTGGAAGACTTGGGAGAAAAAAGGGGTTTGTGTGACTTATATCCAGTACTTCATAAATTCTAGATCAAATTTGACTTCTTCATTTGGACATATTTAGTCCCATTTAAAACCACTACTTGTTATTAGAAACACATTTCAAATTAATCAGAAACAAAAAAGTGAAAATGATTATTTCTAAATCAAGATAAATTCTATAAGATCCTTGGGGTATGGCCTGCCATTATCATTAAGATCCACCTCTTGGATCCATCTAGAATAAAAAGTGAACAAATGGCTGCCAAGTTTTACCGGTTCAGCTGTCCAGTCAACATGAGAAAACAAGTAACAAAAACAATATTATTCTAGGATACATTTCCTGGAGGCCAACAATCTGTTTAACAATAGCAAAAGCAAAACAAATTTAAATTTCTAGAAAAATACTTACTTTTTCTCCTTCCCTATTTGGATCAAGAAGAGGTTTCTGTTCAGAAGCAGGAAGAGCAGGTGTGCTGTTCCAAAGCTTTTTCCATAAATTTCCATGTTCAGACATTCTCTTAGAAAGCCGCCCTTGGGGAGGCCAACTACCTTTGGACTTCTTAATGTCAAGAGCACTGGATGACGATGATTTACTTCCCTCAGGGCCATCATCCTCTTCCCAATCCCCAGGTGAATGCCACCGAATAAAATCTTCAAAGATAGCATCTGGATTTGCTGCCTTAAATGCTGACATATCTAGTAACAAAGCCAGTATCGATCTGTTAGTCTTATATATTCAAGAAACTTTGCATGCACTATTAACTACAAAGTGAAAAGGAAAAAAAGTTCATGATATATATAATTCGATTTGGATCAGAATAAACTGAAACTAGCATAAAACAAATATAATGTCACACCATTCAACCAGTTTCTTTAGAACTATCTTTCCAAAAACAAAAAAAAATTACTTTGGATTATAAGTTTGATCATGCATACCATGCTGATAAAATTATATTTAAAGCCAGTTCATGAGTACATCTTACAAAAACCAACATACAACATACTGTTGAAAAAAGAAACAATTATCAAATTCCTAATTTTTGTACTACTCGGTGGGTATGGTATGGCAAGCATAACACGCAAGATTGAAAAATTAGATTGATGAAAACATCATTCCATTATATTAATGGTGCATGTATATCAAATGTTACACCAATTAGAAAGCATTGTGAATATGATCCCTTGGTAAATGTGTGATTATACATTTAAATTATTTTTTAACATCACAAAATTAGAAAGCATCGTGAATATGATTCCCCTAGTAAATGTGTGATTATACATTTAAATTATTTTGTAACATCACAAGTGACTGCTTCAGAAATCAGAATTGACAATATTTTTTTAGAAAACAAAAAGGAACTCAAGACATTATTAATAACTATCCAGTGTTATTACAAAACATATATGTTATTACCTATCCATTACCCAAAAAAATATAGTACCTGAAGTTAAGATATCCCTTTCCAGCTGAGCAGAGAAGTTCTGTTAAAACAGAAACAAATAAATAAATAAATGACATTGCTAAGTAACAATGCAATATATGAAATAGAACACATATCAATCCTAAGCAGAAATATGCATGAATTGATCAAATTACAGTTAAGCTTCATAAAGTTCAAGAAAGGAGATGAATATCTAGTGTCTTTAGATTTGTATTTATTTATTTATTTATTTATTTTTGTTCATCTTTCTGAATCACTTTTGAAAAGTAAAAGAAAAGCCCCATAAATAATCCCAATCAACCATCACATTAGACAATTTTATTTTTGTAATTCATACTTTAATTTCATACATCTTTGTTTCCTAAAGACCTTATAATGTCCATCAACCTCAGGCTGACTCTACGCATAGCATTGATAGCTTAACAGTAAAGTGAAATAAAGGGACCCTAATACAAAAATCAAGGTATTTATAACAGTGCAAAAGAAATTCCACAACTTAGTCTCTTCACTTTACTTTGTCAACCACCTGTAAGAGGATTAAAAAAATTATCCACTTCTCACGTCACACATAGTATATAGGACAATTTTAAATCCATTATCAAAAAGTCATATCAGGGTCAAGATGGGGAGCTTCAAGAAAAGCAATACTTATTTCTTAGCAACCATGCTGTAAACTTAGAATTACAGCTTTACCAATTAGGTAATTACAAAATATCAACTTATGTCTCATGGTCATGTTAGGCAGGCTACTCAAGTCTGTAAAGCAATAAACCAAGCAATTGAGAGGCTACTACATCACAGGCAAGATAATTCATACCTCTATACACCAGTGCTTGTGGCACTAGACTCGCTCCCATTGGATGACAACTAAGAGTCTATATTCCTGTACCTATACCGCTGCAACAGCATTCAAATCCTAACATCTAACCTGAATTAATTGTTCAATGTATCTTGTTTCCAGTCATTCACCCCTATGTGAAATGTAAATGAGTTTTATGCGATCCAAGGCTCTAAGGTTTTATAGTCAATGATTGTTATTATAATATGCATTGCACGAGTTTGAGCTTACAAATGAATCACCAAAGGCTTCAACAGCCTTAAGCCGCTCCTCATGCATGTCTTCGGTCATAAGTGGTGCTTCCTGTAGCATAGCAAACAAGATTAAGGGCATTGTATTCTTCAAAAATTGGTGAAGTAATACTGCATAATGACAATGCCAAATGCAAAAATAACCTGTGTATATGGGGCATGCATTTTTTGATGTGACTTCAGAAGCATCATAGAATCAACAATACCAGCAGAACCTCTCCTGGTCAAGTCTGAAGATTTTGTTTCATTCAACAGGTCCACATCTTTAGGCTTTCTGTTAACATTATATATATTTTTTCCAGAACAGTGTAAATCATTAGTAATTGAAAACATGCAGCATTAACATAGAATTAGACACTGCTTGTGCTAGAAAATACTTGAAACATATTCAAGGATATTATAGTACAAAACTGTGACTTGAGGTACAATTGTACAAATCCATTACTATTTTTAATAGCAGATATATGTCATGCAAAAGCTGTAAGACATCAAAAGCAGTCCTGGAGTTGTATTTTCACTAGCACTGCAATGGAGCAGTGGAAATGTAAACACGTGCATGCACATGCACACACAGAGAAGATCCCAGAAAAGAGATAGATGACACTGTACAAGAACTAAGGGTATAGATCAGCCGGTCCCCCCCAGGTCAAGGCCGAACCCGTAATCTTGGAGTGAACAATTCCAAAACCCAAATATTACTTTAGGCCGACAAAATTAAGTTTGAACTAACTAAATTAGTTTTGGTACCATGATAAAATCAAAATAAAAGGAAATTGCTCAGTTGTCTGTCAACTATCAGTCACCCTACCAATTGGAGTCCTAAACAAGCACAGGTTACAGAACATACACATAATACTGGACAAAACAAAGATAGTTTCTAAATCACTGGCTTTCTTTAAGCCAAAGAGATCCTCCCTCCTTTTTGGACAGGGCAGCACATCAAGGTTGCTGATTTTTCAACTATCTATGGCTATGCAGGCAAAATAGAGAATGTACAAGGATCTACATTAGTTACGTTACAGCTAGCCACTTTGTTCCTATTATCATCTGACAGGATCAGAGAACGTTTTAATATACAATAAATCAAAACTAAACCCCTTCTATCCCCTATTAAAATAGGGCCCAGGAGATCAACCACCAAAAGCAAACAAGAAAAGGAACAAAGGATCCCTTTATTTAACCAGAAATAAATATGGATATGCACATATAGAAATTTTAAAAATTTAATTTAACCAAGACCAGAAGTGATGATATAAAAATGGAAGAAATGACCAGAAGAGAGTAAGTTGTTGTATACGCAGTAAGCAGATAGACACAGATGATAACAACCGAGCAGGCTCTCACTTGCTAAGTTCACCTGTCAACTTTCCCAGAAAAATCCTCACTGGGTGTCTGTATACTGAACGAGTCATCTCCAACTACACTTTCTTCCTGCAATTCAATTAAACCAATTAAAACTCTCAATGAAAAAGATAGTATAAAAAAAATAAACTACAGTAATACAACAACCAAAACCAAGAGGAAAAAAATGGTTTTGACCTCACTCATGGAATCTATTTGATCCAAGCTTCCAATACAATCTTGATATTCTTCATTCAGCTGACACTTCTTCTCAATGCATATTGCAAGCTGAATAACAAAGCTGAAAATGGATCAATTTTATCACTATCTACTTAATTACATATAAAGACCAAAACATCCAAGCTGACTGAAATATTTCTAGTTTTTCTTATGATAACTTATCTAGGGGTACAATAATAACAACAACATAAGTTTTATCCCTCAAACTAAGATCAGTTACACGAATCATGCAACACCAACTTCCTCCAATGTCCTTCTCAATCTTCCTATCCTCCTTTTCACAGGGCTAAAAACCAAGCAATCTGCTCTCCTCACTGGTGATTCCAGTGACCTTCTTTGCATGTGTCTAAACCACCTTAACTGATTTTTTTATCATCGTTTCCTCTAATGGTGCCTCACCAATATCTCTTTATTCTATCTTTTCTTGTGCAGCCTGTCACAAGTGGAAATAGCACACACATCCATCTTAGCATTCTTATTTCTACTGTTCCCATTTTTTTCTCTTCTTGTCCCTTTAACGTCCAACGTTCACTACATAGAGTATAGTCAAACAATAACTTATCCAGGGGTAGAACCTGGAATTTAATTCAGCTACAAGCCTGGCGTGTGATTAAGGTAGAGGAAGTATCTTAGCCCAAAAGAATTTAAGGCAGTTGTTGGGCCTGAACTAGATTGACCTTCTGATGTTGTGACAGGTTCAAATATAACTAAGGGGTTGAGCTTGTAAGAGAGAAGGAGGAGAAAAGGGTGATCCATATTTGGGGGTAGATGGGTAGTTATTATTGTCATATGTGCAAGTTTTGTGGAATGGATATTTTAAGAAAAGTGGCAAACATGTAGGAGAGGAGGCAGTTATTTTCATATATTGTGAATAGGAGTTGAGAACTCATTCTCTTTGAGAGATCCTGGGGTTGTATTTTCACTACCCTGCAGTGGCAGTGGTGCTTTTGTGATAATTAATTACAGCAGCTTGTTTTTCTCACCTTTTATTCTGCATTTTTATTTCTGTTACGTAATAAAATACATTTCAAATTATCAACAACTATATTTCTGTAACCAACACACTAACAAAAATAAGTGAAAAGTCATCCAAATTGAAAGAAACACTGAGTCAAGAACTTTTTATTTTCAATAAAAAGTGAACTAAGAATGTTCTAGAAAACAAAAGTAAAATAAAAATGTTTAAAATAAAATTTCATATAAAACATACAAAGAAAACAAGCACACAATGAGAAGATTTCAGCAAAGATCCTTTTAAAGAAAAAAGTAAATTACCATCTGAAGTTTCTGGTTAATCAAACAAGTGGATAGGTCAATTGATCCATTAGATGGCATCCTGGGCAACAGTTGTGACTCTTCCCAACACCATCGAACCTCACGAACAAACTCTATCCATAGCACAGCAATAGCTGACACAGACCAAAATTGAGTAATGAAAATGAAAAATATACATTACAAATGAGATATCTCACATAGGTGAACAATTTGTTCCTAATCTCTTAATTAAGTTATGGTTATACAATAAACAAACCATAATTACTTTTGGTAAATACCACGTATATTGCAGTTGCCAAACCAAAGAGAATGTAAACAAAATTGTGCAAAGAGAGATCCAAGAGGTGCGCCTTTTATAGCTCGAGAAATCTTATGTCCACTATCTGCAAAATCTGAGAATTGTACACCTGCAGACATTACATATTATAGCAAAATAATGCGAAGTATCAACATCAAATTTTAAAAAGCAAACAACCAGCATGCCTTGCCGGCAAACCCAAGGATACTTGAAATTTAAAATTATTTAGTGAGGTATAAAATAGACCTAAGTTTTAGAAGTTACAAATAAAACAGAATACAAAAAGGAAAAATAAAAAGCCTTTAAATGGATGAAAATGTTCCCCAATTTATAATCATTTGCATGTGAGACGAGGGCAAATTTTCCTTCAAGAACTTTTTCTACTGCTCATCATTGTTCTACCCACCACTTAAATTACTTTGGCATTCTTTCACATTAAAGAAATAGTCAAGCATTCAATGGATCACAACTATCTATGAAAATATCAAATATTCCATCATTTATTAGTGATCTTCAAGAGATTTTTCACCATCCAAGAATAAGTTCTTTCAAATTGGAAAATATAGATAACACAACATTGGAGGTCATTTCTTCATTCACCCAGTATCCCAAGGCACTAGTAGCTTGCTTTTAGCAGATTTATTGACCATAGATTGGATGTAGGTGCACAATCTAATGGAGTAAGCCTAAATCCTGACAACTAGCTTAGGAGGGGGGAGGAGTGATCAATTCTAGTAAGGAGTACTCTGATCCTAGTAGTCAATGGTGGATAGTGGCCCAAAGTAGCCTCCCCCTAAAAACACTAGCAAGATAGCAGTAGCAGGATGATTGCTATTCTGATTTTTTTCGTATATTTTGAATTTTTTTAGTATATATATTGTTTTTTCTAGATATTTACATATATATAATTTGTATTATATAACAATATAACAATGTATGTATTATATGTAGTTTTTTTTATAATTTTAATAAACTATTATATTATTTTGTGTTATTATTTATTTTATTTATTATATATTATGTTTTGCATAAAAAAAAAAAAGGCCAAATTGGACTCAAATTGAGGCTCAACAAATCAAAACAAAAAAAGTGAAAAACACCCCCTGAACAGAAAACAAAGAGAGATGCAGAATAGAACATGCTGGAAGTTGCAGGCCTTGCCAGAAATTGAACAGAAACAGACAAGGTTGGCTGACGAGAGGGAGAGATAGGAATTTGTTGTAGAAATTGGTAAAGGAAGCAAGAGAGGTTTAGGGCTCAAGGGAAAAAAGAGCAGGAGTGACTCACAAAGAGAGAAAGTGAAAATTGTGGGTTTGAGATGTCAGATTAATGATCCACTCAATTTTACATTTTTGCCCCTTAATAACCCCTAAAATGACACCGCTGATTCAGGGGTATTTTTCCTTTCAACTCAAAAAATTGGACATAAATCCTCTTTTCTCCGTGATTTCAGCCACTATTTGTGGTGCAACAGCCACAAAACCAACACACAATGCAGCAAGGTCTTTGAGAGCAGCAGGGTGGCCACTCTACTCCACACCTCTGCGATTGCAGCATGATAGTGTGCGATTAACAACTATGATTATGATCATTTTCCTAACTAATGTACATCTTAATACACCCCTTCATGCCCAAGATTGGACAGTTGCAGCATGAAGTTTGCAAAACTACACATTTGTGAGTGACTTGACATCATGAAAAGATAAGCTTTAATACCATATTAGAAATAGATTATGCCTAAATCAACCCCAAAAGCAAGCTCAAAAGGCCTAAATAAACCCCAAAGGGTAGCTCAAGAGAGAAGATTGACCAAGCCTTATATGAAGTAAGCACATTCTACTTTTAACCAATGTGGGACATCTTAACAATTAATAAAATTACAACAATGTAAGTACTTGAGTATTCACCCAAAATGGAAAGCAAATAAAGGAGGAAGAGGTACATACCCTCAATAAACAGTTCTTTCAGCACACGGTCTCTGACTGTTGGGGGAGGTATCACCATTGAGGATTTTAAATTATCAGAACCTGGATTTTCAACTGCTACAGGCCAGAAAAAGGGAAAATATTGAACAGTATACCAAAATGCACTGCTAATAATGAAACATAAAGCCTGCATGAATAAGTGAACTACACCATAGAATGCATAAAAAAAAAATCGAACCTGAAACAAAATCTTCCATAAATTGTGCCTCAAATGACATTTGCAATGCATCAACCAAAACACACAACTCGGATGCGAATCCAATCCGATTCCCACTGGAACCTTCAAGTCTATATGTAAAAAAAGGAAAATTGAATTTCATAAATTATTTAAATTCATAATAAGTCAAACTTCGATAATGAGTTTTAGAAGTAATTGTATCTAATATAAATAACAAATTAAATTTATTTATTGCTAATATGGCACTACCACTAAAAAATACTTGCTGATTTTTGTTAATCAAGCAACTATACAACGACCCTGATTTAAAAGAGGACAGTAAAGGATGATGATTACATTGAAGTATAACCTACCAAAACATTCTAAGTGTTATAAACATAGTTTGATACTGAAGAAAATGAAATTTCTGGGCAGTTGTAAATTGACCAGTGATTTGAACCTGAATATTATTTATTATACACTTTGAGCAGCAGATATTCATTTACAACATAAGCGGCAACTATTCACGAGAATTTTGGTTACTGTTATACAGATAAATAACTTAAAATTTGGAGTAAACCTTAGAGAGATCAACCACTTCTCAGCTTCATGAGGTGAAACATTTTCCAGTTCAGCCATTTCCATAGAACTTTCAACCATCTTCTCTGACCATGTTGCAATCAGTTCAAAACCTGCATGTAGCCTAAGCATAAACGCAAATGGACAGAAAAAGGAGTAGGAAAAACTATTCAACTATGAGGGAAAAATAGACAAGGAAAAACCATGCAAATGGACCAAAAAATTAGACGGAAAAATTATTCAATGGGTGAAAAAATGGACATGAAAAGAATATGTAAATAAGTGGGGAAATAATCCACATGGGCAAGAAAAATAGATGGTAAAAATCATGCAAATAGGAGAATAAAATGAGTGAGAAGAACATGTTATCGGTTATATGAACTTAGGCATGTCTCTGTGTTTTTAAGAGAAAAAACAAAAGAAACAAAAGAAAAGAAAAGATCACTTAACATATGGCCAACAAACCATTAAATTTAACACTCAATAGTTTCATGATTAACCAACCTTGAGGGAGGTAATGTATTACAATATGAACTTTTTTGTGCAAAAGGTGAAAATAGCCTCAACATAATTTCTTATCCCATTAAAAGTTAGTATTTGTATCACAAAAGCTAATTAATGAAAATGATGAAAATTTCATCACAATTAGTTTACATGTGCAAAAGCATGCAAGAAGATGGCTATTCTATTGAAAAGAGCTAAAAGCACTTTATGTTTATGCATCTAAAATTCTTTGGTCATGCTTGCAAATGATCCCCAGTTTTCCATTATTTGTAAATGATAATCCATCCCAACTTGGATTCTACATCCCAGCATGTATACAGTTTACACACAGATTTAAAGATGCATCTGAATCTTAAATCTTAAAACTCATTCTATCTAAAAAAAGCATCCAACCAAGCTAGAAGAACATATAGCTATTCTACATATAAGTCCCTACATCCTAGAATTAACCTTTAACAGGATCTTCTGCAGAATACCACTCGCTCCACGAACAATCATCATCCCACTGTGTCCCATTGGACATTTCACCAGTAAGATTTTCTCCAGATTTGTTAATTTTGGCATCTTTCATATTGTCATCATCATAGGGAAGCGTTCTGAACGTTAGCTTCATTGCAAATCGGACTTTGAAATTATGAACAGATAGATCCAATGTGGAGTAGGCCTTCAGTATAAAATGGAAATTAATTATTACAAGTGAAAGTTAGAAGGGCAGTGCAGACATGAAGTCAAAAGTTTACATAGAACTGCTGGCTATAAGATAAATTACTGGAAGAGTTTACTGTGCATGCATTATGCAAAGTGTCCAATCAACATATTTTGTAAGGTAAGCCAGAATATATAAAAGAAAAAAGAAAGTCACACAAATAAATTTCTTAGAAAGCTCGCAACAAATTGCCAATTCTTTCATGCAAATATTAATGTAAAAAAAAATCAACAGAAAAAAATGTCGCATTGGAAAAAAATCTAGGTGCAAAACCATAGGTATTTTTTGCGTTACTCTCCAATCAAAATTAGTTGAGGAGTGCTAGAAACACACTCTCTAACACATTCTTTGAACACATTCTTATTGGTTGAAATTTATTGAAAATCACAAAATTCTGAGTCCCACATCATATTTCTTGTACCTCTCCTAATTTAGTAGTTTCCAATAAATTTCAACTAATAAGAGCGTGTGTTATAAAGAGTGTTAAAAAGTGTGTTGTTAATACTTCTCAAATTAGTTTCATTACAGTAATACACACCAACCTTTAATGCACAGGTTACTAAACTGAAATTCCAACTTTGATTAAAGAACAACACCAAAAGCACCTATGGTATATCACCTAAGTTGTGTCCATTTTATTATCCTTGTTACTTAATGATTATTCATTCATTTATGTAACCAATTGGCAATTACTTATTTCATCTCACAATATCCCTCCCCCTAGGGGAAGAGGTTAGACTAAATGGTAAACCACTTGTACCAGATTACTAAATGCATCTGCTTCTGTTTCAAAGAAGAGAGCAAAATATAGAAGCACACAGCAAGGGAATACTGAATTAAAAATGTATGTATTCCAACATCACAAAATCAAATAGATATTAAATTAAATAACTTGGAAGAGGAACTCACAAACTTAGATACAAATAACTCATACAGCCCCTCCAAATGCATAAGTTTTACTGGAACCTGACTACCAATTCGATCTGCTTCAAACCTTCTAGTAAATATAGTACCCATGCTCTGAATTCCAATATAAGCGTTCCGAGATGGATCATGAACTGGAACAAATGCTGGCCATAAACTATGAAGCCAATGTTATGAGAAAGCACATCTCACTTTAGTTTCCTAAACTAAACTAGATATTTCAACAATCTTTATATTTAAACCCTGTAAACCATAACATTTTAATCCCATCACACAGTAACTTCTCTACTTATAAGACACAAACCCAAATATTAATGTGAAACAAACTGCATCTAGTTATCATTTACGAATATCAGACATAAGAATGTGATACAAATATGCTAATGCACATTAGCTATTCTAAAGTTTCACAACTCACTAGGTGTTAGAGAGCAATGAATAGTAGTTACCTTGAACAATTAGACAAAGCAATTGCAATAGCACTCAAGAGCTTGCTAGCCTCTGGCGCATCAAGAACCACCCCACTTGCACTCTGAGGAGCAATTACCTAGTGATATATATGACAAGTAGTGTTTTCTTATCCTCGGCAAAACCATCAAAATTCCAGTGAAAGGCAAGATGCAACATTAAACCATACCAAAAACTCCTTAACACCAAAACATAACTGCAGATCATGCAAATCAAAATTCCAGTCTGCAAGTTTTCCTGCATCAACTAGATACAAAAACAGATTAAACAACACTTTCCTGGGCCTAAACATTTCTACCCAACCCCACCCTCCCAAAAAATAAAATAAAAGAATACCATCAGAGTTGGTCTTGAAATAGTACTCCATGCAGTAACTTTTCATGGCATACTTCATTTCAGATTTCACCGTGTACAAATTACCAGAATCCTCCAAGAGAACTGCACCTTTCTCCTAGAGCCAAAAAAAAAATGATATTCATTCTGATCCAAAATGAAAATGGCATAAAATGTTTCATACCACAATTTTCAACAGGGAAAAATGTAACTTAAAAAACAACACACACAACACAAAACCGTGCCATTCCTAAATCACCATTGCAAGAACGTAACTGAAGAAACCACATTCAAAACAAGCATGTATACTAGTAGAGTAAAACTATTTGACACCAGCAGCATTCCAATTATGCCAAATTCTATGATTCCCAATACTTACCAATAAATTACTTGGCCCATCAGACATCCAAACCCGTAAAACTGCCTCTATTTCAGAAATAAACCTACAAAAACAAAATTAACACCAACAATTAAATTAAATTAAAATTAAACCAATTGCATCTTTTCTCTCTATTCACACGAGGAGCACACATACAACAATGTGAAATAATTATTAGGAAGACGCAGAAACACACCGTTCCCACGAAGAAGCGAGAGTGAAATCATCAAAGTGCTCGAGCTGTGAAATCATCAATACGAAAACAAATCAGCACAACTCAAATCCGATTCAAATTGAGGACTCGAAATTAATTTAGATTCGGTAATTTTGTGCAGTGAAAATATTCGCTTACTTCTTCTTCTTCTTCCTGTTCGGTGAGTTCTTCGTCAGTAGCATCAGCATGGATCTTCTTGCTGGAGCTGGAGGACGCCATCGAATCAAAAATACCACAAGGTTCACTGAATGCGTAACGTCATCACTAAAGTGGAATTATTCCATTCTTTTATCTTCGCCTATCCTTCTCCGACGACGAGATCAAAACCATCCTTCAGATCCAAACGTGAATTAATCAAACCATGATTCAATAATAATAATAATAATAATAATAATAATAATAATAATAATAATAATAATAATAATAATAATAATAATAATAAT
>JAMLFT010006212.1:0-16365 GCA_026544285.1 Pachyrhizus erosus
AAATATTTATCAAGAATAAAATAATATTTAAATTTTATTTTTATGTACTTCATCTAACTCACTTTTAATTTGCTAAAAAACATATTAAATTAAATTAAACTATTTTATTATTAGATTAAAAATCACAACCCAATATAATCCTAATTAATCAATCAGATTTGTCGGATTCAATAATATAGATAGGTTAAACAGATTCATCCATTAAATTTAATCAATTCTGACATTCTTAAAACTTGTATGTTTTTGTCTCAAAAACAAAGGTACGCTTATAATGAGCATCGTTACAAACAATAATATATAAAGTTGACATCGTAATATATGTAAAAATGTAAAATTACTTTAACTTGTGATCATTTCAATAAGATAGCAATTTTTGATTTCATTAAAGAATATATTGTTTATTAGCATGTCATTGTGTGTGATTTTGAATTTATAATCTTATTGGAACCAGTGTTTAGATGATTTTATTAGCCTAGATGAATTTGATGGGCATTCGTTATTAAAACCAAAGGTCACTTTCTAAAATTGTTTATGACTAAAATAAATCCGTATAGCATTGATAAGTTTGGTCAATCTCAGTTTACAAAGGGGCAGCTTAAACTTACAAAAGCTTCCATTATCTAATCAAGTTGACATCTAATATAAATTATACAGATATAATTTACATTGACGTATAATTTGGGCTATACAAGTATAATACATTGTTTTCCCTACTTTTAATGCATTATATATTATATATTCATCTAATAGTTCAACTTTCATATATTATTAATGTAAAAATTTTCTACTACCAATTAATTAAATAATATCTTAAATTTGATTTTTAAAACAATTATAATAAAGGTTAATAATTTTTAATAATATAACAGTTACTAATTATTTGATAGTATAAAAAAAATGTTTAGTACATTTTAGTTAAATTCTTGGTAAAAAATTATTTATGAACGAAGCAAACAATGAGCCAATTCATTGACGAGATTTTTGTCGTGAAAAATGCCTCTTCACGCATTGCCCCTACGTCGGTGTGTTGAAGCCAGAAACCAAGTTTGAAACATCTTCTTTTCTAGAAAGAAAATGGATTCATGATTATCTTCAACACAATGTGTAACGATATGATAGGTTTATCCATATATATTTTAAGATAACGTTGTTCTATTGCATGAATACTGCACAAATGGCAGCTGCATAGATAATTTTATTATCTAAAATTGTATAGAAATTTAACTAAAAGTCAATTATAAAGTCACCATCGTTTTTTTTTTTTTGTTTTTTTGTTTTGTTTTTTAGTTTGAATGATCACAAGTTGACTTACTCTTTTATATTAAAGAATTCTTTTAAACACTTAAAATTTTCAATTCTTGCAATATGAAAGGATTACTCTGTGGGTACAAATACGACCACCACAGTTGACTTTCGTCAACAAAATGCATTGATTCTATTAACACAAGTTACAATGTTGTTCTTCTTCTACTTTTTCAATTTTTCTTTTACATGCCAACTACTGGAAATTTACTAGACACTGCGGATCATAATTAGACATTATGTTAAGTGACAGCAACACATGGTGGACTAAGTAAAGTCGAGCTCATTAATAAAGAAAAAAAAAAAAAGTAAAGTTGAGTTCAAAGTACAAAGAGAACAAAATATTGTATTTATAAAAGAGCCATAAATGCCATATCAATGAAAATAGCATCATGTTATAAACCCACAAACTCCAAAAGAATTGTTAGATAATTAGATTTTATAAGTATAATGTTAGGAGTTGGATTCCTATCAAGGAAAAAAATTATCGAGAGAAACAATATTTATTTCAAAGATTTTTACATTTTGAAAAAATTAGTCTTCAATTATTAGTTGAAAGATGTCGGTGTTAAAACAAAGATATGTTACAAAAATCAAGAGTATCTCTTTAATTCAGTGCATCAAATAATTTGCTTTTCATTATATTAATCCATTAAAAATTATAGAGATTGAACTAATCTCTTGAAAATTTTAAATGTTATAACATCACTCTTTTATAGTAGTTTTTAAATAAATAAAACGAGCTAATGCCTAAGAAAAGTATGAAAACGAATAAAATATTTTTAAGTATGAAAGTGTCAAATACATCAACAAATGGGAACTACAATGACAAATTGGAAAAATATTCTCTTAAAAACAAAAACTGTTGTCTAAGTTCCAATTGGTTTTCTAATCCACAAGTTTCATTATCAAATTAATCTTTGAAAGACAGTGACAAATAGGAAATATAGGGTTTATCATAGTTCCATCGTATATACAAGTTGAATGGTTGTTCTATTTTATTCAATTTCTGCCTACATGGCTACCGTTGTACATTTAATAATTAAGACATGAAAAGACTAAAATAAGTGGTAGAGAATGTAAATTCAGGCTCAAAATACAAAGGGAAAAAAAATCTGTAATATGATAAAAGTAATAAGGTTTTTTTTTAAGATTTCTCCCGATGCATTATCTATTAGAAGTAATTTTGTTTGATTAATAGTTAAATGATATTAAATAAAGAAAGTTACACTCGCATTTTATATAATTTATGTTAATTACTGTCAATACTTTTTTATCATTTGACATTGTTTTCTTTTTCTTTTTGTAACATCGTTATCGACTTTATCATTAATTGAGAGGTATCGAATATAATTTACAAAAAATGCAAAGAACACGAATGTAAAATTAATAGTTAAATAAAAAAAATGCATATTTTATTGTGATTTAATTCAAGTTTTAGTTCATATTATAAAAACAAATATGGACTCCAAATTATACTTATTGATTATTTTTTTAAATATTCTTATATAAAATTTCACTATCCTAACTTAAGTCATAACTAAGTTTTAATAATAATAATACTGCGTGATTCTATATGTTTGACATTTGTCAGTTATTTTAAATAAACTATTAATAGTTTATAATGTACTTTGTTCAGATAACTTTTTGTATAAAACTAGATTGTTCAGCGAACACATCTAATTATTGTCACATTTTTTTATGAGAATTATTGTCATATTTGATAATGGATGATGGTCTTTTATACCCACGTAAGTTAAGAGTCTCAAATGGATCACATACATCACATTTTCAAAAATATAATAGGATATTTTAAATTTGAGAGACTTAAGATTATAAACATATTTAACTTATAAATATATTTCTCACACATATATATAAATAATGATGTTTT
This sequence comes from Pachyrhizus erosus, assembly GCA_026544285.1. Taxonomy (NCBI): domain Eukaryota; kingdom Viridiplantae; phylum Streptophyta; class Magnoliopsida; order Fabales; family Fabaceae; genus Pachyrhizus; species Pachyrhizus erosus. The sequence goes on from JAMLFT010006212.1 coordinate 3,197, forward strand.
TAATTTATATATTTTATTATTAATAAAATGATGTTTTTAGATTATATTTTATGTTTCTGTGTGAGTGAAAAATATAAATATAAAAATATAAGTTAAAAAATTAAATTTTTTACATATTCATAAATTGTGTAATATATGAAATTCATACTTATCTGTAAATTGTTGCTGCCTTAATCTGTGTCCCCTTTGCAGATCACGACATCCTCCCAATCCTGAATACAGTAAAAAATATTTACTATACCATAATATTTGTCGTGTAATAAAACGAATTGGAAATAGATTGGAATTAAAAATAAAATAAAAAATATATCTTCTTTAAATGAAAAAAAAAAGTGAAAAGGGTTTCCTCTATTTATCTAAATAATATTAATTAAATAAATTATTTAAAAAAATTGTATATTAATAAAAAAATAAATTTAACCAAAAAATTAATTTTAACTTATCATTTTTACATAATTTTTTGTTATAAAATTATTTAAAAATAATATCCTTGGTTCCCAAGTCTTTTAAAAACTAAAAGTATTAGTTAAAGAACGGTTATCATTTTGCAGATAGTCGAGATTTGCATACACGCTTGAAAAAATTGTGTATGAAAAACAATATTTATAGTTGGATCACACTCAACTTATTATAAATTATTTGAAGAAAATTCTAATTATAGTTTCATCAGTTAATCAAGTATTATATTTAAATTATCAATTCCTATAATTAATATATTTAATTAATTTAAAAAATTATTTTAAATAATTAATTGATACTAATTTATAAATAATAAATAACCTCTAATATCTATGATTGATTCCTATTTAAAAATTTAGAAAAAAATAAGAGTTATATAAAAAAACAAATAAAATATTATTATGAATATGAATTTTAAGATGATTATTATTAAAATTAATAAATTTAGTAAAAAAAATAATTAGATAACAGTGGCATGCATAAAGTATATATTGAAGAAATAATGTCAGAAAAGGTTGCGTCATCATCGTAAATCTCTTTATACCGCATCACACGGTATCCGACCCCTTGGCAGGCAAAGCGTGAAGTGTGAGCACAGCACCCACTCCCCCCACCACATATCGTTCGTTAGTCGGTAACCTTTTGTTTAAGTTGTGAAGGTCAACCGTTAAGGTCAAAAGCGTAATTTCCGCAACTTCACAAAAAAAGAAAACCATGTCTCTTCTCATCCAGAGTCAGCCTTTTGAGTTAGAGAGAGAAAGAGAGTTGTGATTTGTGAAGCACATGATCTAAAAACGTGTTATCTGACAAGACTTTGGAACATCATGGTTAGTCTGCTATCTCTTCATCTAATCTAGTCTATTGTGCGCCTTCTGTTTATGAACGCACCTTTCTTCTATTAAATTTCTTATCTTTTGAATCTTTCCTCCATTTTTATTCAATATTGTTTGCTTTTTTTCTTTTTTCTTCGCCGAGATTGGGGTGTGTGAAACTTCGAGACCCAGATGTGTTAAGGGTATGATTTGTAACTTTCGATGCTTTTTTCTTCTGGGTTTTCTTTTTTGCTTTTGGAATTTTCTATTTTTTTAGTCTAGGACTCTGGTTTTTGTGAAATTTATATTTGGGTAGTCCCTGATTTTTCTTCTGTTTTTGGTTTGTAATTTTAGGAATTTGAAAAAAAAAAAAGTGTTTTGGTTCCAGGATTCTTCTGGGTTCTTGTTCTTTGGTTAATAGGAAAGTTGTAGTTTAGAGCTCTGATCTATTTTTGTGCTGTTTAAAGATCTCTTATGTTCTTTGATCTCAGCGCTTCTGAGAGAGGACCCTTCTTTTCTTATGTGATTGCGTGTCTCTGCTCCTGTGCGTGAGAATTCGATTCGTTAACTCGTGACTTCCCGAACAAAATAAAAGGAAAGTGAAGGATAAATTAAATATAGGGCAATTAGATTCCCTTCTACAGTTTCATATAGTTGAAGTTAATATGAAATAGAATAGAACCTTTGTTAAGTTTTTTATTTTGGTTCAACTCCTTTGTTTAGTTAGATTGAGGAGGAACAAAATCAGGTTTAAAACCCGCCTAAAACATGTTTCTGACAAAAGTATGGAATTTTAGGCTGTTGTAGCCTTTAGGTCCATGTGGGGCTTTCTTTTATGAGAATCTTTGGTTTTATTTTTATTCATTTCACTTTGTGCTTTACCCTATCTATGTTCCTTCCCTTTTATTTCTTGATCACTAAGCATTGAGGATGGAATTTAAAAAAGATTTGGTTTATTTGCAGCTCCTCACTCTTCTAAGGTTTCAGTTGTGACATCCTCTAAGTGACCAGAGTGGAACATTCATTCTTTTAGTAGCACTTAGATTATACATTAAGTTCTGGGCTGTAAGTATATTAGAACAAATGTCCTTCCGTAGCATAGTTCGTGATGTAAGGGATGGATTTGGAAGCCTATCAAGGAGGAGTTTTGAGGTAAGGCTTCCTGGCCATCACAGGGGCAAGTCACGCAGTTCGGTCCACGAGTTGCAGGAGCAGCCACCAGTTATACAGAACAGCCGGTGGGCTAGCCTTCCTCCTGAACTTCTTCATGATGTTATTAATAGATTGGAAGCAAGTGAGAGTACATGGCCTGGTCGTAAGCATGTGGTTGCGTGTGCTGCCGTGTGCAAGTCCTGGAGAGAAATGTGCAAAGAAATTGTTAGCAGTCCTGAATTCTGTGGGAAGATTACTTTCCCTGTTTCCCTGAAGCAGGTAAGATTTTTTTCCTTTTCTGTCTTGTGCCTAAAATAAGTTTAAAATAATTGCTTCGTGTATAAAAAGATATGAAATTTATACCATGACCGAAGTTTACATTTTTATGCTTGGTTGATTCTTGTTTACAGCCTGGGCATAGGGATGGACCTATCCAGTGTTTCATCAAGAGAGACAAATCTAAGCTGACATACCACCTCTTCCTTTGCCTTAGTCCTGGTAAGTTTTCCACCGCTGACACCTAACATGTATGGTTTTATTTAATCATCTTGTTTTGTTTTTGCTTTGATTTTTTTACTGTATAATTTATGTACTTATGTCATTTGATGTGTTGACTTGTTTTACCCTTGTCAATCCTGGCTGAGGTCATCTTTGAATGTAGAATTTATTTGTTTCCTTGATTTTCAATTCTGCTAAATTGCATATGATGTTCATTTCTATGTTTGAATTGGTGAATAATGACGGAATGGAGTGGTTGTTTCTTGTATTGATAGGTCTGTGAGGTTCGAGGGCAAATCTAGTGAATAAAATGCAACCTTTGGTACCATAAAATAGAGATATCTTACTAACTGCTTCCAAGTGACAGTGGGAATTGTTTGTCCAAATTAAATTTTCATTGAAACTAAGTTCTTGTTTGTGCCATTTAGATATCCGGCGAGTGTAACATATGTTGGTCAAGTTCTTATTGTGGCCCACTTATGAGTTTCTTGTGCTAATCTATTGAAATTTATGATAATAACTACTGGTAACCAAGTTCCTCAAGGGTTGGGTGTTGATGCCACTTCATGCTGTTGTTTACAAGTGGTCATACGATCCATTTCAATAATTCAACCTTTGTGACTAGTTTTTTTTTTTTTTCCCTTTTTAACTTAGCTAATGTTTTAGTGGTGTGTGATGCATGTCTATGGCTTAGGTTCACTAAAATTATGAGCAAATAGTTCATACTTTGGGGCCTCTCCTACTTAATGTATTGGTTAAGTTATTTGCTATGCTGGCATAAGTATTTCCTTATTTTGAGTTGACAATTGTGTTGCTGTTACTATATGCTGTATAAATATGCATTTGGCAACTATGTTTTCCTGTAAGTCATGGTCTTTGGGACCTGTTCTGGATTCATAAGTCATAACCCTGCTGTTGCAGCCTTGCTTGTTGAAAATGGAAAGTTTCTTCTCTCTGCAAAACGGACTAGAAGAACAACTTGCACAGAGTATATTATATCAATAGATGCAGATAACATATCGAGATCTAGTAGTACTTACATTGGGAAACTGAGGTAAGGCTTAATTTTTGGTACTGTTAAGCGGCGTACTTGACATTCACTTTGCATTCCCAATTAGCGTATATGACAACTTCGGGGTTTTGATTGACTTGTATAAGATCTAAGGCTATGCATAATTGTTTTACCGTAATCAAAGAAAGTATGCAAGAAATTAATTTGTTTCTGTACTTTCTTGTCATTGTGCCTTGTTCAGGTCAAATTTTCTTGGCACCAAGTTTATAATTTATGATACACAACCTCCCTACATCAATGCTACGCTGTCTCCGCCTGGCCGCAGCCGTAGGTTTTCAAAAAAGGTTTCTCCAAAGGTCCCTAGCGGCAGCTACAATATTGCTCAGGTCACCTATGAGTTGAATGTCCTCGGTACTAGGGGCCCACGAAGGATGAATTGCACAATGTACTCAATTCCAGCATCATCCATCGAGCCTAATGGCTTTGTCCCAGGCCAGCCAGAGCTCCTTCCCCGTGCCCTTGAGGATTCTTTCAGGAGTATATCCTTCTCAAAATCAATTGACAACTCTACTGAGTTTAGCAGCTGTAGGTTCTCAGACATAATGGGAACTGGCAATGAAGACGAGGAGGGAAAGGTGAGACCACTGGTTCTCAAGAACAAGTCTCCAAGGTGGCATGAACAGCTGCAGTGTTGGTGCCTCAACTTTAGAGGAAGGGTCACTGTTGCCTCTGTCAAGAATTTTCAACTGATTGCCGCCACACCACCAGCAACCAGTGCTCCTACAGTAACAGGACCTACACCAACTCAGCCAACACAGTCTTCTTCTGACCATGACAAGATTATTCTTCAGTTTGGCAAGGTTGGCAAGGATATGTTTACAATGGACTATCGATACCCCCTTTCTGCATTTCAGGCTTTTGCCATATGCTTGACTAGCTTTGACACAAAATTGGCTTGTGAATAGTTACAAGAGATATGTGTGTGGTAAGAAAAATAGGATTTAATCTCCAATTTAGATATTTGTAGAAATGTTTAAGCTTCATTTAAGTCTTTGTTCTCCTCATTGTTAAACTGTAAAGTAGGGAACAATCTCTGCCCATGTACCTTTTTTCTTTTGCTATTGCCCTTTTTCTTTTGAACATGTTCCTTTTTTCTTGCCATTGCTCTTTTCTTTTGGACAGTCAATTTAGTATGCTTTAAAGTTTGAACTATCTTTGTCAAACTATGATGATGTAGACTTCCATACTTTGTATAAAGATGTAATGAAAATTTAGTAGCATTCAATTTCTGTTTGCTCTAATGCAAAGAATCTCAATTGCGTTTTGAAGACTTGACAGGTACTAATGCTCAATGCCAGATTCTGAAAATGGCTTTAGTTTTCAAGTAATTCTATATATTGAAAATTGGGCATTAAATATGTACGAGATGTTGAGGTGATTTCATAAATCTTTTCAAATTGAAGTAGGCGAATGTAAGAAAAAATAAGAAAAAAAAAAAACTAGCGCTATAGAAGTGTGCTAGTCATCACAGTACTTGAAAAAAGGAGAAAAATAAAAAGGAGGAATTGTGTGTTTTTGAACAATTGTAAACCCTAGAGGTCACGGGTTGCCTAGGGGTAACTTAATATTAAAGTAAATGACGGGTATTTATGAAAATTAAAGAAATGTGATTGTAGTATTATTTTATTTTTCTATGTTAATTGAGATCTGTTCTTTCTTAAAGGGAAGAATAATTGAAAGAACCAATGAAGGAATGAGTTCTTCGTGTAAAGGAGTGAAGACATTGCTTTCCATAGGTTGATTAAAAAATAAAATAGAAGAACGAGTGCGTTTCAGTAGTTGCATTTTGTGTTGAAAATGGTTACGAAATTGACAGGGGAATTCGATGAAAACCAAAAAGAAGCACATGCAGGAATATTTTTATTATTTAATTAAAAATGATCTTATCTTATTTGTTGTATAATTACATTACATTATGATTCTTAACATATTTATTAAATAATGTATATGATGTTAGTATGTATAAGTATTATTAAGTATAAAATACTTTATACAGTAATTTAATAAGAATTCATCTTTATTTTCTTTTGATAAAAAATTATCATTGTTATGATTTAAATGTCAATAAATTTATCATATATCAGTTTATATTTAGATAATAGTATAAATGTTTTTTAAACCGTTAATGTATAAATTATTTGTTCTAAAATTTATTATATTTTATGTTTAATTATATTTTAATTCTTCTAATTTATACTATGGGATTTAATTCTCTGAGTTATTTCATGATAATAGGTGTGTTTTTTTAATTAAATTATTTGATCCTTTCAACAAAATTATTTTTCTATTTAAAATTTTATCCAAATGTTTAAGATTTTATGATGGATTTTGGTATACAAAATAATCTTAAAATTTTGGAAGTCACAGACCCAATTAAAATTCGATCAACTTCAATGTATTAACGATTTTTATTTTTGAATAAAATATTGAGTAAAAAATAAAACTTTGAAGATTTTAAGTGGAAGAAAATTTATTTAAGTTTAAAAATTTAAAAATCAATTGACTAAAAAACACTTATGAACCAAAATCACATATAATTCAAATTAAAGCAGACTGAAAATATAATTAAACCTCTGTTATGTAAAGGATCAAACCCAATCTGCAACTAATCCATTTCTAGTAGGAAAACTAAACATGTTCAAACACTTTGTTCTACTCATTTATAGTGGCCTTAGTTCACACGTTCTAAAACGATTATTGAAATTTTATATTATTTATGTAAAGCTTTTCATTAAATTCTAGAATAAAACATGTCTAATTACAGTTATTACAATTTGTAATCATAACAAAACACTAAAAATTAAGTGTACCATACTAGCACAAAAAAAAAACAATGTTCATTACGTCTAATAATTTATTACGAAGTATATTTATTTATTTAATAATGATTAAAAGGCTAAAATCTTGCATTAAGCAAATTTCTGTAAAGTTTCTTAAATCTAGTAGTTAGTGTGTTCTAGGTCGATGTTTCGTAAGTACTGAAGACTGATTTTAATGGCAAACCTTGATAGATTATACAAAAACATAAAATGATTGGGGTTTAATTATATTTTTTTATGCTACTTTAAGAGGGACTAGGTTGTGCGGATAGTACATGACAAATTGCTGCCAAACTTTGGACATTCCTTCTACACTGGCCTATATAGAGAATTTTGACAGTACCAATGTCTTAATAAAATATAATTATATATTATTATTTTAAAATATAATAATGATATAAACTGTTAGTGTATTTATATTAAAAAATAAATATGTATATGATAATAAATATTTATAAAATTTGTTAATATACACACTTATTTCTTAATATAAATGTGTTGACAATTATAATTATTTTTTTAAAAATATATTAATGATTTAGTTTGTTAATACATTTATATTATAAAATAAGTATGTACATCTTATATATATATATATATATTTTGTTGATTTAAGTCATACATGACTTAGATTTTTTAAATAAAGTTTAAGATCTTATAAATGAAATTTCTCAAATATTATATGATTATACAATAATTGATGTATAATTTTGATCTTATAATTTTTAGTTACATTTTGTCTAATGAATTTGATCAAGTTTATTAAAAAAAATTATTTTTAAATAAATTTGGTTTTGGTAGTAGTTTCTTTTTTCTACCTTCAATTGTTTGAAACATTCTTTTACTTGAAATTACCAACTAGAATCTTGAATTTTATCCAAAATAAAATAAATTTAAAAAGCAAACTCTACGGTCTCACTACTAGTTAAGAGGTTTTGGATATCTTTATTAAATAAACGAATAATATACAGTCGCGTGTATATAATGTTATTAACTTTTTATTTTAATATTTCATTTAAATACGACTTAAAAAAAGTTCATATTTACAAAACAATCCGGAATTAATTTTCAAAAATTAAAACTTTATGTTTTAGTCTCTACTTTGTGGATCGTCTTCTCTTTGTCAACATTTTTGGGTTGGCTTGGCATTTATATTTTTAGGATGCAAACAATATCTGCCTCCAACGTCCCTTTCTTCAAATTGGTGACTTCACTGCTTCTTCCTCTAAGGTCCTTATTTTATATTCCTATGCCTTTGCACTTAGGTTTTTGTAGTATAGGAATCGTGCTTTTCACGAATTGAGGTCTATTCACCTAGTAATAAATTCAAAGGAGGGGGCACGCTTCACCCAACGTTAATTCAATTACTGTTTGGATAATATAGTTTGAGTTTGGAAAGTAATTTTTTAAGAGATTTAAAACACTACATGGTAAAAGTGAAAATTCAAGTTCTCAATATATTTTTTTAGGCTTTATCAGTCTTAATTGATATTCAATGAATATATATCAACTGAAAATCTATTAGGATAAGGGGCAGGAGAGGACTTTTTTTTTGTTTTTTTCAAAGCACTAAGTTTTGTTATTATTAGTATATTTATCTACAAAAATATAAAAAAAAATTACAATGTGTTAAGTTTTAATGGTTCGAGGTACATTTTTAAAAATTTGGATAAAAATGATCAAATTGATTGCTATCTATGATCAACTCATCGCACCTCCTCTTTTAAATATTATTGATTTTCATACTTGACACTTTTCATCTAGATTTATGTTAATCTCCAACCTCTTTAATGTACATAAAAACTGATCACACGTTCTTGAAGAAAAGTTGTATCAAATTTAATTCTTTTTGCAGATATAGAGTTAATTTTTTTAAATTTTATACAATAACCCTTTAGAATTTTTTTTAAAATATTTAAAAGATAAAAAATAAAAATAAAAATATAATGACACCAAAAATAGCACCAAAGCAAGTGTCATTTAAAAATGTTCTCCTCTTTAAACCCTAATCCCACGTTATAAATCTTTTAATTTTTTATCACATTTTCACATAATTTTTATTTCATGTTTTAAAATTATTTCATTCCTTAAGAAATTCTTTATAAATTCCTAAAATATTTGGGTAGAAAATAATAATTAAAAAATTTAAGTAAAATCAAATTGATGATAAAATCAAATATACTTAATATTAAAAATAAAAAGTAAACTTAATTAACTAAAAACAGTTAGAAAATAAAAATCACACAATCCAAACTAAAAAAAAAAGAGTAAAAAATGTAAGTAAGCCAAAGTATTATATAGGTCAATTTTCGTACATTTGTCGTCTTATATGTTGACTTGCCAAAATTTGGTTTGGTGCTTGATTTCTCTTGGAATTCAATATTATTATTATTATTATTGCTGCTGCTTCTTACAAAGTGGTACAGCTAAAAGAAAATCTAATTTAATCGAAGCAGCTAGCATGGACACCCCCGATTCACGTTTTGAAGAAGGGAAGAAAAATTATAAACATTTAAATTTCATTATTTATTATATTTATTACTTTTTTTTTTCTTATTTCTCTTCTCTTTTCCCTCCCATCCTTAAAATGAGTGGACGTTTATCGTCACTTTAATCATAATTCTTGTAAGAATATTAATACATGAATACTCCAATATTATAAACATGCATTTGATACCTCAACTATATTTATTTAGATTTTTGCCTATAATTTGAATATTAAACGCATATAAAATAATATTTTATTTTTAATTGTTAATTTATAAATTTATAATATTATGTTTCTTTAGTATATTTTATGTATTATTTAATTTTTATTTATTTATATTAATTCGATTACGATTTGATTGTAATTGAATGATTAAACCTTAAATTAGTTGTCAGTATCATAACTAATTTAATAATTAGTCTAATTTTAAAAATCTTTTTTATAACAACAATTGTATTACTTTTTTTTTTAAGTTATCCTAGGTAACTTTATGTACTCATCAATTAACATTGAGATAATATAAGTATTTATCAAGTGGACAGTTTATTTTATTATATAGGTATATAGTGATTCTCATCCTATCTGATGATCTGATGAATATCTTATCCAACCATATCAAAGTGAAAGCTGCTGCGCAATAAAATTTATTTTCAAGTTATTTGACGCCTACTGAGTCAACACGTCAAAAATTGGTGCAACATTTGGCAAATAATTGATATGGGTCATAATTTCTTCATTGAACGTATTAATGGCCATGTTTCCTAAAGTTGTTTTAAGTTTTCGCCAACATACTGCTAAGATATAATGATATATCAAGAGGTCCGTCCATTCTAGCCATTTAGTCCGAAGACTAAAGGACAAACTTAGAATCCCATACACATTTGGCATTTACACTGGGATTAGTCCCATTTTTTTATCATTAAAAATATGTATAGTGGAAGATTATTAATTAACCCAACTAATTCATTACATAATATTATAAAAAACATCAGTCATGTGACCAAAAAATAATCTACCAACAAACTCCTAGACCTTAGTCAAAAAGGTTATACAAACTGTTTAAAATGAAGTATTTTATTCACCCATCACAACCAGTGATTCATAGTAAGAGCATGGTACATATGCACAAGCGTGCAGGATCGGAGAAATTTTTTGTTGAGTTGAGCATCTAATAAAAGTAGTTCAAAAAGATCCAAAGTTTGCAAAAATACTTTAAGATTTCACTAGAGAACTAGATACCTAACTATGATGGTTAAAAAAGTCTAGAAAATGTCATCCTATAATTAATGGAAATAACCTAAATACAGTATTTTGAGTGTTATATTTGTTGTTTTTCAATTTGAACTGAAGTTTTGCATTGGTAATCTGCATAATATTGTGCAAATTATCAAAATAAAACATCAACTCTAATTAGAGAACAATGTAAATAACACCTAAAATAGAGCAATTAAATAGAGCATACCCAAAATGTGTTGAACCCCTTGACAGACTTCGAGAAGTGAGCACTGCTTGCATATAACCCGAAACTAGTTCTAGTAAAATATGATATATGATGTGCCATGTGTGCACTTGATGTGAATGCAGAAGGTCATGGAGGTTGATGTGCATCCCCTGACAGCAACTGGAAATTCCTCTTGAAAGAAGGTGAAATCATGATACTATTGGAGTTATGTAGCTAAGGAGAGTTGAAGAAAGCATGAGTATCAATGTCTCTTCCATCTCCATTTCGCACTCTCTCCTCTCTTACTCTGGTTGGTTCTGAGGGGATGAAAGGTACTTGGTATATAAATGTAGTGCACGGCCACGTGCTTTTTAGGGGTTGAGAGAGCAGAGTGTATAAACTATGTACTGGCACAAAGACCCACCTTAGGTTCCATACGTGGGTCTTAAAAAAAATTATAATAAATTAAGTAAAGTTTTTTTAATGTGAAAAGTTAGGTTAAGATGTACATGGATTTAAGGAAATGTTTTTCTTACATGTATCTTCTTTTGAAGAGAAATTATCAGGTAATATCTGCCGATTGGAATTATTATTATCTGCAGTAATCTTTATATAACAACTTAGCTCTTATGTAAAATTAATTGTAATTATAGACATGCGATGATTTTAAATAATTTATTATTTTTTAAAAAAATTATTTAAAATATTTTTAGATATTAAATGTGAATATTATTTTAATAGGAATTCAAACAGTAGTTCTTTGCATAGGAGACCAACCCCTTCCACATTGGGGAAACTTCTCCTATGTGATGTGTATATAATATTTTTATGTATTTTAAAATTGTTAGAGACAGGTTAACAGTATTTCTTTTTGTTATTAACTATAATTTATTAAAAATAATAAATTGTTTTGAATCTCACTTCTTATTAGAATCTCGATCTTAAGTTTGTATTTAACGAATTATTTTTTAACTAATAGAAAAAAAAATGTTAAATAAGTGTGTTTAATAGCATATTGGTATAATTTTTCTTAAGGAGTACTTGATGTAGAAAATCTATTTTTTTTTTTTTTGTGAAAATTATGTTTATAGAGAATCATATTTCTTAAAAATCTTATGTTTGTTAAACGAGCTTACTATGTATAAAATATTTTTAGGAATAAGATATAATTATATTTTTACATTACAAAAAACATTTTCTTTATGAAAATCTTAAATTTTTGCCTCTTTCATGAAAAAATATTTAGTAAGAAACATAATTAACAAGTGATTATTGAGAATATTAAATTTTTATTAATAATTTTAAAATTATTCATATTAAATATAAAAGTTTAACATTTTCAACTTATGATGTTTGAAAATCTTAAAAAAAAAAAAAAACTCTCTGTCGAACACACAAATATTTTTAAGCTCACAAAATCATGGATATTGATTTTTTTACTGGAACTTTCTTATAAGATTGTAGTGAAATTTGTTCCTTGGATTCTACCTGAGAAATTAGGATATATGGTATAATTTTAAAAACAATTTTCAAAAATAGACACTATAGATAAATAATAACCCTTTGCAAAGGAATATGTCTTTTTTTTTTAAAATGACGCACTTTATTGTTAATTAAATTAAAACTCAATTCTAAATATTTTTAAAAATTCTGCAAAAATATTCTTTGTAATTTGTATATTATATTTTTTAAATAATGCATCCTTATTTCCAGTAGCCTGGAATAGCAGTGCTCATCAATAAACAAGTAAGGTAGGCTACCTGCTTCTGCTTTATGCAGACATGCAATAAATAGAGACAGACATCAAAATTTATTATCTTCGATCTTAGATTTAGAGAGAGATGGTAAAATAAAATAATTTAGTATATATTAACGTTGTTGTCCTCAGACAAATAACAAATACACATTAAAGATATTTTCTATTAAATATGGCAAAACCTATATCTAAAACGGGTTGGCGTAAGCATGCATACTCGTAAAACACTAAAGGGAGTTGAGTTATTCATGTTGAAGCTCGTAGTGCTGATTGTCACTTTAATATGTGTATATATATACATTACAAAAATTAGAAGATATAAAAACATGGCGACTACGGCTTTGCCGCTTTGTGAACTTTCTGTTTCAACATAATTACTGAAAGAGTAATTATTCTTTTTTAATTAATTCATATATTTTTAAAAATTAATTGATTTAGTTAATAATATTAAATTTATTAATAATTTATATTTTTTTTTAATTATTTTTAAATTTATTGAGACTCATTATTTTTTATTTAATTAATTAATATATGTTAATCATTTTTTTATTTTTACTAGAAAAAATAATAAATTTATATTATTAATTTATAGTCTTTATTATAAAATAACCAAAAATATTTTGATAAAAAAATAATTAATGTAAGATATAATTTAAAAAGAGTTTTATAAAA
>JAMLFT010006213.1:0-16388 GCA_026544285.1 Pachyrhizus erosus
AAAAATATATTTAAGTCTTAAAAATTTTAATTATTTAACAAAAATATAAACTATTAATATATACAATAAAAGTTTAAATATGTTATTATTTTTTAAAAGATTTGTAAATTTTATTTTTAATCTTTAATAAAAAAATTTAAAATTTTTTAGTCTCTAATAATGTTGAAGACCAACAAAGTTTTCAATTACACATTTTCTCTATTGGATAAATGTGACACCCTTAACTAAAACATACATATATTTTATTTTTCTTTTAATAAGAGATTGAATATAATAATATAATAAATAAATATAAACTAATTTCATACAAGGATAATTTCATCAATTTAAAAATTATGTCATTCTATCTTTATAAATTTATTAGTAGAAAAATAATTTTTGACACTAATAAAATAATAGATGATGACATAAGATAAAACAATCATCATAACTCATTATAATATAAACATTAAATCATTTAAGAAATATAAAATAATATTTAAATATATTTATAGATTAAATTCTTAAAGTCAAAAGATGTTAAATGTCTCAACAATAGATAATTATTTACATGAGTTAATTGTACTTTCAAAATATATGTAGAAGGTAAAGATAATTGAAATAAATACATATCTAAACATTAGGTCTACCTAAATATCTACGTAAAAAATAAGAAACCTAATACTTAGAACAATTATCTTCACTATAAACCTACCCTAACCCCATATCTATTATAGAAATTCCTATGGAGATCTCTAGGAAGAATCCTCTTGTGGATCTTTTTCAAGATCCTCCTCTTACTCCTCATTAGCATCATCTTCAATCAGCGTCTTCGAATTAGAATCATCTATAACTAGCATCTCTGGATCCTCCCCATCCTCATTGTTGTCATCCATAAAGTTATCCTCACACAGTGCCATCAGCCTTGCACTAGTCCTAAAAAAAGACAAACGCGATATTGTCATAGAATCAGTCAAATATGCAGGAAATGCTCGATGGGTAGAAATCGCATGTGCAAGTCAAGTAGTTGCTCTAGTACCAAGTGACATGGTCCCATAAGAAGAAGAAGCATATGATGTGTCAAGTACATAAGAAAATATATCCATAATTTTCAAGGTGTTACAATAAAGTTAAGATGTGGCTATGGTGATAGCCAAGATAGAACATTATTACTTGGGATGCATGAGATGGAGATAAGGTTTTAGTCAAGTACTTTCCTAGATTCAAATATCTAAAGGTTGTAAGGGGACATCACAAGCTTCATGCAAGAGAATAAGGAATCTCTTTATGATGCAAGTATTTGCTAATGATTTAAGGCTTGTTATTTGTTTTATGCTTGATACTTTTGTAGGTGTTACCATAAATACAAAGATTGTAAACAAAGTCAAGAAGCTAGTAAAGGCAATGACATCTAATGAACACCTCATGCATCATGATGAAGGATCTAGGTCTAAATAGGTGTATTATACCTTAACACTTATAATGATTTCTTAGCCAATAACAAGCTCATCATGTAGCTTCTCAACAAAAGGATCCAAAATGTGTAGATTAACTCAATGTAAGCACAAGTGTCATAACATTAGTAAGTGATGAGATGTGATTTTATGTAAAGGTGAGCACAAGAATAAAGACTATATAATCAAAGGTGGAGGAATCATTCTAACCTTTTGAAAAAGCAAAGGGTCCATGATAAATCAATCATTGCCTAATAGAACACATTTTCCTTAGTTTTTTTATAAACTTTCAATACTAAATAACTCTTTGACTTAATTTATCTAGGTAATCTAATCCAACTTCATGAATGTTGATGCATTTATGAAGAATTTAGAGAATCAAATTGGACAATTATCTAAGTAAATTATTGATTAGATGTGTAGGAAGTTCTTAGGGAATACAATTGAAAACCTAATAAAACATTGTAATTCTAGCACTCTAAGGGATGAGAAGTTGCAAGTTAATATTTTATGTGCACAACCTGTTGAACAAATCCCCTCATGTGCCAAATTCATGAAGGAGTTCCCAACCAAGAAAAGAAGACTAAAGAATGGAAAGAAAAAAACAATAGTTGTGGAATGTAATGTCATATTGAAGAGAAAGATGTCATTGATCGAAATAGGAAGATTTTAAGAGCGTTAATACAAAATAAACTATGAATTTTGTGATAATCTATAACTATATATAAAAAGAATATCAAATTCTGATGTATACATTTTCTATTTTATTTTATTATTATAACTATTTTATAAATCTCTTTTTTTTTTATCTCAACAACTAGATTTTTTAAATAATTCATATCAATAGTTACATTTTATAAACTATCTATTATTTTTTTCTTTTTTTAAAAAAATTATAGAAAGAAACAAAGTGTTTTTTTTTTAAGAATCACAATTCACAATTATGTATACAAATATAAATGTCATCATGATTATACTTGTATATTGAAAAGAAATAATAATAATCATAACAAAGAAATAAAGAAATAAAAGAAAAAAAAATAGGAAGAATTAGTAAGTTCAACATTAATGTAATGTTGTTGAAATAAAAAAAAAACATTAATGTTTAGATATAAAAAATAAAAATATAAACTATCTAAACACAAATTTTAACATTTATAACGACTTCCCTTGTAGGAGTAACGCAAGTATGAGTCTAGAAATTATAAAGTATTTACACAAATTTTATATTTGAGTTATTTTTTAATGTAATTTATTAATTTTTTTTTCTAACATTTTAAACTACAAAATTGTTATTTAAAGTAATAATTATGCAATTCTAACGTCTCACTCAATGCTAATTTATTGGATCACTATCTTGCAGCATTGATATCAAATTAAACATAAAAAAATTTAACTTCAAAGTTTCTTTTGACTATGACAATAATTACTATTATT
Organism: Pachyrhizus erosus; assembly: GCA_026544285.1. NCBI lineage: Eukaryota > Viridiplantae > Streptophyta > Magnoliopsida > Fabales > Fabaceae > Pachyrhizus > Pachyrhizus erosus. The sequence goes on from JAMLFT010006213.1 coordinate 2,871, forward strand.
AATAATAATATTCTATAAATATTGAATGTATTTTTAAAAATAATTTTCTTAATATAATTTAATACTTTTAGTATGACTATAATTTCTTTTGTTAGTATTTCATTTATTATCATATCAATTCTGGAAAAAAAAAATCAACACCACTGATTTAAAATTAATATTCGTTAAAACTTAACTTTCTTTAAATTCAAATAAAAATTCCAAAATAATTTCAAGTTTTAATTTTGTAAATAAATTTTGAATAAAATAAAATAAATTGATTTGTTAAGCATACAAAATTATCAAAATTAAAACAATTCTTTTTATAAGAATCAAAAAAATTAACTAAAAATAATATATAAAATATATTAGTAAATAATTTAAATTTAATTTTAAAAAAGAAAGAAAGAAAGGGGGCCTAAGACGAAGGCCTTATTTGCCTTGACATAAACACAACTTCGAAATAATGTAATGTACAAGAATTGAAATGTAATTTAAACAATTAAAGGGATTAATATAAAAAAAAAAAACTTTTTAAGTATAAGTATAATTTACTCTTATTTTTATTAAACTTAAGAAAAAATAATTGCTAATTGACGCCATGCTATGATGACGAGAACCAATCCAATTTGATTAAAAATTAGAGAAAAAAAATGAAAATAAAAATTGCTTAAATAAGAAATTGTGTTGGAATGATCATAGATAAGGCCCCTAATTAGTTCCCATCTTACGCTGATTGCGGTTAGTAGAGACGACATAAATGGCATATTATTCCTACATATTTCAGTTGCATTGATAATTATCTTAAGTTTATGATTAAACCTTTGATGACTTAGGCGTTATTTAAGAAATATTGGTGTTTCTAAATTCACTTTCAAACCCATACCGAAAGAAAGTTGTAACTGCACTAAAAGATTTAGTTATGTAGTAGTGTTGTTTGCTACTTACCTAAACCATATAATGGTCCCTTAAGACATACTCTAAATGCATCTGAAAGAAAGGACATGAGTTCCTGTTCGCTTTTTATTGCCAAGTGAAAATTTCACAATCAGATAATGATTTGTGTTTTATATAGAGAGTTTATTAAAAGATTGTTGATTATCTAAAAACAAAATTAAAACATTGTCAGTGGGGAGTATATTTAAACTTATTTTCATTTAAACCAACAATGCCTACACAAACACCTTAGTTTAATTTGTGACATTAAAGAAGTATTTCTAATTTAACCTTGACTAATTGTAATCATAGTGATTTTGTCATAATTTTTTGGATTGTAAAAAAATTGTAAATAAATGTGACTATCCAACTGGAATTATGGTCATGATATGGTTACAAAAGATCCAAAAACAGGACTGAGATGGCTGAAGTTCATATTAAAATTTCTCGTTCGAGTTATTTCTTATTAATTTAAGAATGATTAATTTAAAATGTGAAAATAAAGTTTTTTCACCCTCTCATACTTTTACATATTTGTATTGTATACCATCTATTTAGTAGATTAAATATGACCTTATCCATTTCTTCTAGCAGGAAAACGACGATAGAAGTCCAAAAAAGAAAAGAAAATATAGAACCTAGTCAATATTAGCAACTGATCTGAATGTAACTCTGCAAAAGATGCTTCGACTTCAATAATTGACAATTACTCAACTACATCAAATGGAGCAACTTTTTCCCCCTATTGAGAGGCAAGTTCAATTAGGGACCATACCAACTTTGATATACATAACTCAATGCTCCGAGACAAGACCTCTAAATGTTAAGAGTGTAGAGAGGCTACGGCACCATATAGTGGTCCTCCATAATGGAAGTATGATGAAGAAAAGTACTACATGACATAAGGAAGAGGTAGACATTGGTGTGGCCAACCCAACTGAAATACAATCTTTATTAAAGGGTGGCTTGGGATAGTGCCAAATGCTCTTTAAGTAAAGATAAAAGATAAAAGAAAAGAAAGTAGAAGTTAGACAAAACTGATATTAGTATTTAAGCTTTTGGACTTTAAATGAACTAGTCGTTATAGGGTAGTTTAGGTTAGCTACTTAGGAATGGTAAGATATAGGGGTTCCTTGAATCCCACCAAGCCAATTTAGGTTAGATTAGATCGTATTTATTTTTAAATCATATTGATTGATGGTATTCTAAAAGAAAAACATATTAGATTGTTTGAGCACAATTCATGGATAATTAGATACTAAAAACATTTTAACAAGGGTTCAATTCCCAACTTTGTGCATGCAAAAGAATTTATTAGGAGAAACAAAATTCATTTCAGTAATAATATCTATATTTGAGAGGGATTAGTTTTTTACTATAGTCTAAGACATATTCTTCAGATACCAAACGATTGTTTGGTGTTTTTTTTCTTCAAAGCTGGGAATTGATAATACTTGGATGTCAAGGAAGTTGGACATATAGTTCAAGACTATCCCAAGTCATCTTACCAAGTGATAGTTTATAGTTCAGTTATATCAGCTTATGTGTATAACACAAGATTTTAAATAGCGCATTAGTGTTACTAGAGCAGCATAGCAGGATGGAACAACTTTTGCTCGCTACAAGGCTGGTTGTTTAGTGCAGCAGTTATAGCAGACCAAATAGCAGGTTGAATAGTAGCTGTAGTGGTGCTAAAATGGCAATATGCGTTGATTCCGAAAAAGCTCTTTGAACAAAGACATTAGGGTTTGTTGGGATTTCAATTTTCAAAAATGAAATCTACTACTATAATAGGAGTGAAAATGATAAAATAAAATAAATAAAAAAAAAAAAGACTTGGATTTAGAATATGATGATTGATGATTTCTATCTAGTAAACATGTGTTTGAATTTTATTGGTATTAACTTATATATTTTGTTTAAGACACCTATGACTTTTTATTGTTAATTATGAATATTATTAATTTTGAGAAATTATATGTATATAGCATACATTATATTCACTATATAAAAAATTTCAAAATGGCAGCTACGCCACTATGCATTATCTCGTTATAGCATTTTTTAGGTCACCTACTCCTCGCTGCTACCCAGGATTTAAAACACTCGTATTACTATTCAGAAGAAAAATATGTACAATCATGTTAACAACTGACAAATTATATATAAGCTTTAACACAAGTTTAATCGAGTCAGTACGTAGTATTAGAATTTCGATGGCATTCAGTGTTATGAATTATTTGCAAAGATATTTAGTATATGAATTGAACCACTTTCGTTATGTACAATACAGACAGCAATTATTTGCAATTGAATGAGACATTACTAAGGAATGTAATACATGGGATTTGGAAGCTTGAAGGACCGAACAGATACTGAAGAACCTAATAAATCGCTCCACTGGTCACCAGAATTTCCAAGAATCCTGTATCCATCTTTCTCCATCTCACTCCTCTTCTCTGATTTGTAGAGTATAGCTCGTTTCCCTTGATCATCTGAGGTTCTGAACATTGTAAAATAACAGATTCAGAAAATTCAGCATAAAATAAAAGTGACAGCTTCAGAGTGAAAAAAACACAAACATGATGATCCTAAAATTGTATATGATCACACGTATAAAGAAAAGTTATCTAAGGAAGGCTAAAATTTAACTTGCAGTTACAGCGTAAAATTTACAGAGAAAGGAAGAGTAAAATCAAGCGGGTAATTTAACTAAGTAACTAAACAAATCAAATTTAATGACTCAGTTTGATGGTAGCAGAAGAAATGTTAGATTCTTTAAACATAAACAACCACCAAACAAGGAGCTACAACCAGGCTACTGTAATTGAACAGTGCCAAAATATGATGAACAAAACTCCAGAATACAAGCGGACTATGATACAGTTATTACTGGTAATAAATAGACAACCATCAAGTACATTGCCATGTGTATCCTACCAAACTGTCTACATTATATATAGTGTTTGGGGCATCTAATCTCCATATCCAATTGTTTTTTTAAGAGTGTAAAGAGTAAACTAGTCCAATCCTATGATTAGGAAACATGACAAATTTAATTAAAATCTAGTCATCAAACCTACTCTATATTAAGGTTCAAAATTCTACTATATAGGGCTAAATTTCAGAGTATCTTCACAATTCATCCATCAAAATTGAGTATTTCAGACTTTCACTCCACTTTAACAAAATTTCTGAACATTCATCAATCCATGAAACTGGCTAAAGGTCTATGCCAGCACAGAACAACAGAGGAGGTTGAGGAACGCTGAAATTCTGGAAATGAATTGCTTAGAAAGAAATCAATTATGAAAGGAAATAAGGAATGTAAATACTATCATTTTACAAAAAATCACAAATAAGCAGACAACAGTGAGATAATATGGCTGGAGACAAATTTATTTACTTAAAACAATTGAGACTGTATCATTAAATTAATTAATATATTTTAACACTAGTTCTCCAAAGATATTAAGAAGACAAATATATCATCATCTACCTCAAAAATAATAGCCATTCATGGCTTTTTGTAATGTCATCCAACAACAGCATCTAGTCATTCACAAGATATGCCAATATTGATGCTGGCATGGTATACACATGAACTCAGAAAACTAAAACCGATGCCTACTGTTAACACTGTAGAAACACTAGGTGCATTGAAACTAGGGAGAGCGATGATAACAAAGGAGCATGAAATCTTTCCAATTACTGTACCATACAGTTAAAACTTATAACAGTCTTTTTCCACTAGTTTTAGGAGTTAGGATCAGCTTCATGGATTAGACATTATTGAGTTCTGTCAAACGCATCTCTAACAAGTAACTATATCATTTGAAAATAAGATTGCAGTGAGGTAATAGATCCTAGATATAGCTTGAAAATCTAGGTAGAAAGATAAGGGCTTAAAGTTAACCCTTGGTATACTCCTATGGTTATAAGGGAATGTTCTGTGACCCTACCATGTGCTCTCATGATTCATTAAATTCCTTTAAGCTAGAAGTTTTACATTAGCCGTAGATTGTTAATGAGCAAAAATCATTTTGTAAAACTATATTCTCTTCACCAATCACCATTAACTATGGTACTTGAAATCTATACGCAATGCGCAATTGAAAGTTTGGAAGACTGTCACATAAGTTTCTTCCTCAATTGACCTTCTCTACAACTATGTCCTGCATTAAACATCTTTATGCTTAGAATCATGATGACACCTGAGGCTTTTCTAAATTTCATCCACCCAGCTTGAATGAAAGATCCAAGATATTTAAGCCTTGCAACTAGTGCACATCCAATTGTCCTAGCATGGTTAATTAAAATTCCTCTGGGATAATGATTTATGTTTTAGGAATTACCTTAATATGAGCTGGTCCCAATCCTTAAACCCAGCATTGATCAAATTATCAATAGTAACACTCCTGTGCCTTTCACTCCGGCCAGTCAGTAGAATAACCTTGAATCCCAGATTCAAAACATCTTCATAGAGCTTTAAACTGGATTCAATGGCTAGAGCTAAACCCTTCTCCACCCAATCATTAAACTTCTCATGGTCAAAGACCTCAAGCCTGCAAGCACATACAAACAAAGGTTCATGCTAGGAAGAAAGCAAAGTAACTAAAGTTAGCATGATAAAACCTGATTAACCCCTCCAAATGATCACTACAGAACTTTTGGCTTAAAACTTAAAAGCTATTTTGTTGAGAAAGTTAAACTGCAATTCAAGCTCCAACACTATCCAAACAATACTAGGGACAACTAAGCACGAATTTAGGGTTATTTAACTTTTAGAAAAAAAAAATACTAAAGAGTACAAAACAGTGTTCCTAAATCTCACAAAAGCATAAAATTCCTTACTCAAAATAGGATTGAACTCTCTTCAATCTCTCCTGATTGTTCAACAATAATTTATAACATTTATGTCCTTTCCAAATTACACTATTCAATTTTCAGATGAAAAAGTAACTAAATTTCAGTTTCAGTCAAAAAAGTATCCTTGCAACACCATTATAATTAAATTATAGGATTTGAATCTCTAAATTAATGTCTCTATCTTAACCCTTTGTTAGGTTGAGAGAGAAAAAAATGAAAGAAAAGAGAAAATTTTGAAATTAAAATTATAGAAAAAAATGAAAAAAAATTGACTGAACAAAAGAAAATAGTCAAAATTCATCATTATTCATATTTTGTCTCTCTATAGTTTTGTTTCCATCTTATTCAAACTAATAATAAAGCTATAGTGCTATAACAGTTAATTGAAAAGTTAACTGTCAAGACTGTAATCTGATGAACCACATCCCTACAGGCACATTATAAGAAATCCAAATAACAAAACTACTAAAATTGTTAAAACCTTAAGAATTATAGTTAGAACTTCTCAGTGTACTCATGTTTTATTGACTTTAATTTTCAAATAAAAAATTTCACACTTTCAATCAAGCAGAAGTCATCACATTTTCTAAAGTAATTAATAGAGAAATTAACAAAACTATCATGACAATTTATGATGATAGTAAAAAAAACACTTTTACACTTTCCTGCATTCTAATTAATTTCTTTTAATTAAGAGTACTTGATAATGTAATTCTTAAATATAAAGTAGTTCAAAAAATATTAGAAATCCCGCTAAGTAATTCTTAGTCTCTAAACTTTAATGAAAAACATGAACTTGGGAACTAAAGTAATTCTATTACTTCAGAAATTATCTAGGAAAGAGAATAATAGTTGGAGGACCATATTGACTGTTTTATTTGATGAGCTACAAAGTAGAAACACATTGTAATAAAGCAGTATAACAGAGAATTCACCAAAATATAACCAAGAATAAACCATTATTTCATCCCGAAAGTATTACTCTCTCATAAATAATCTCTAAGGTAAACAACATATTATATAAGTAATCTTTCAAGTATTAGAAGTCATACTAAATAATTCTCTCTAATTTGAAAAATCCTTCAAATAGTCCTTTGACCATAGTAAAATATATCAACACAGGTATTAAATTGATAGATATTTAATATTTTAGAGACTATTTGCATAGTCTCATTTCTCTGATAGTATATAGGAAAGAGGGTAAGGGTAATACTTCGAATAATATAATTTAGGACCTATTTGGATAAACTTGTCTAGATGCACCACTAAAAGAAGAAAGGGCATTGATCCTATAACAACTCACACCTCTTATCTTAGGAGTTGGAGAAAAATTTAATAAACCTTTCATAGGTTATAATTAGCTTATACATAAGTTAATTTGTAAAAGTTTTTTATATAGATTCTTTAAATGATAATTTTTAACTTATGCATAAACTAATTTTAATTTATGAAAAAATTTATTTCATTTTTTTTTTATTTTCTTCAATCAATCTTAATCCATATTCCCTGAAGTTTTACCCTTACCCTCTTTCCTAAATACTCTTAGAGAAATGAAACTATATAAACAATCTCTAAAATATTAAATATCCATCAATCCAATGCCTGTGATGATATATTTTACTAAGATCTAAGGAGTATTTGAAGGATTTCTCACATTTGAGGCAATTATTAAGTATGATTTCTATAATTTATTTACTTTATATTTTATAAACTATTTAGGAGAGAGTAATATTTTAGGGAAGGTTTATTCTTTGTAATACTGCTTTTTTATTGGTGAACTCCCTGTTATATTACTTTGTTACAATGTGTTAGTACTATGGCATAAGGACTCTGAAGGATTTTTCAAATTCGAGGCCTTTTACTCTAACAAAAACATGCCCTTACTCCGACAAACTACGAAATTGTTAAAATGTCAAGGATTATGATTATAACTTCTGCCTTTACCCACTTTTTATCCTAGTGTAACTAAAATACAAATTTTATTATTTTTTTAAACGGTCTAAGGATTATTTGAAGGATTTTCCAACTTTGAGGCCCTTACTCTAACAAATTATAAAATTGTTAAAACGTCAAGGATTAAGATTATAACTTCTGCCTTTACCCACTTTTTATCCTTGAATAACTAAAAAACAAGATTTTTTTTTTTTTTAATTTTGTGAATTACCCGTATCCGTGTGCGGCATAATAGGGGAGATTAGAGAGCAGAGTCTCATCAATGTCGAAAATCCACGCGTCCTTGCCATCATGACTAAGTTCCACACTCCGCGCGTACTCCTCAGCCTCCTTCGCGACCATTTCCAGATCCACCACGTACCCCCTCCCCGTCATGTACTCCTCCACATACTCCGCGCATTCCTCCGGCACCGTCTTCCACGCGCCCAGGTTGTTCGCCTCCCCCGCCACGCGCCACGCGCCGCACCTCATCCGCGCCTCCTCTGCCGGGTACTCCAGAATCAGCGGCCGCGGAAACACGCGGTGGTGATAGGGACCCGCAGAATCGGAATCGGAATCGGCGAATGAAAACGAGAAGAAGAGAGAAAAGAGGAAGAGAAACCGAAGCAGAAAGGGAATCATGGTGGCCAATGGAAAAATCGAAAATTTTGGTGCGTTCCCCTCCCTACCAGAATCTAAAGAGGGGAAATGTAATTAATTTGAGGGAAAGGAAAAAAAAAATGAAGAGAGAAAAATTGAGAAGGGTTAATGTGAAGAAAGAAATTGGAAGGAAATGAAGTATATGCGTTTCTGTGTGGAACAGTCACCTGTGGAGGAGAAAGGTGGGGACATAACGACGACGAAACGTGGAACAGAGGAAAATGTGTGTTTCATCTTGGACTTTTCAAAAATGAGATTAAATAGTAGTAAATAATATAACTTAAGTTAATTTTATAAAATTAACTTCATTATGATCTATTTAGTAAGAAAAAATAGATGAAAAATCAAATACATGAAAATAATAAAAGGTATTATTTTTACTGTGTTAGATATTTATATTTTAAAAATTATTAAAATCTGATATTTTTAAAAATCATTTTGTAACTAATTTTTTTATGTAAGAGAGTAAAAATTTAATATTTTCAAATTAAAATTTTACTATTATGATAAAAATATATTTTTTATTAAATTATTATTTAATATAATAAATAATTAAAATTTATAAAAAATATTATATTAATCTTTATAAAAAAATATTATATTAAATTTTATAAATATCAATATTTTTTAAAATATTTATAATCAATTAAATAGATTTTAATTATTTTTTATAATCATACTTTAAAAAAAAAGTAATATTTTCAGGAAATTATGATTCTTGAGTGTAAAAAAATATTGTATAATGTGAAATATGTAGAGTTTGTCAGTAAAAGAAATTTGGTGATTTAGAGGACGAGAAGTAACGGAATTTTGGAATATTCCGTTAAGGTAAGGAATTGGATTGGGGAGTAAGAAAACGTGGGTTGGGGTCGACGGTGGACTCAGAAAGATACGGAAAAGGTAGGATGACGTGTGCGGAAGTGGGACCCACTGGAGAACGAAGTTCCTTTCTTTTCAGCCAATCAGGTTTTACCAAAATATATTTTAACATTTTTTTAAAATTTAATTAGAAGTGTACTTTCATGCTTGTCATTTAATTATAGTGCCATATATTTAATAATTTCATATACTATATTATTAATTAATTAAAAATTATTTTAAATATAAATTTAAAAATAATATTATTTTAATTAAATTCTATAATTTAATAAATTTGTCAAAATTTAATTGGAGTTTATTTACACTAAAAGTCTTTTATATTTTTCATTTAATTATAGAGTGTCATATATTTTAAAGAATTTAATTTTGATATATTATTATTATATTTTTTCATTGTTAAGTCAAATAATTAAAAAAATTATTAATATAATTTTTAAATCAACTACTAAAAGTTAATAAATGTTATCATACATACTAATTGATACATAATATGTAATTAATGCATATAATGTGAATTAATCCTAATTAAAATATAAATAAAAATTGTTGACAAGAAATTGTAATACGTTCGTTAGTTAGTTGTTTTAAAAATGCAACTACATTGAAATTTTGATATTGAAGAATTGAGTGGTTGAGTTTGAATAGACACATTGGTTAGTTGGCTCAAAGTTTAACATTTAAAAGTGCAATTACATAGAAAATTTGATAAAAAAGAATTGTGTGGTTTGAGTTTGAATAGAGACTTGTTTGGGTAGGTGAAATACAGAATTAACATTGAAAAAGTTTTTATTGAAAAATATCATATTTAATGTTGAGTTTAATGGTGATATAAATAATTTTATAAATATTAATAACATGTATAGTAGTTTATAATTGAATAATAATATAAAATTATTTTATATATTATTAAAGTACTTTGTATTATTTAATTTGCAATAGGTGGGGTAGAAATTTAACGCAACCTTTTCAAACGCATGGTAATGTTTATATTTTACAAGGTATCGTGAATGTGAATGTGAATGTGAATGTGAATGTGAATGTTTGAATGCTGTATTAATTAATTGTCAACGAGTTTGGGTCAAGGCAGTTTATCACAAATACATAACCTGTTATAAATTGTTTAGTTTTCATATTTTAGCTTTAATTATTTAACTAAGTTATTTTAAGATTAAAATATAATTTTTTCTTCCTAATTTATTTAACATGTATTTTTTCTTTTTTAAAAAATACAAATATTTAATCTTTTGGTTTCTAAAAATTAATATTTTAGTTTAATAATCAATTTTATATATGTTTTATTAATTTTATTTTTATTCAATTGAATTTTAATTTTAATATATTTATTGGATGAATCATTAAAAAATATTTTAATTAATTAAAATTTAAAGAAAAATAAAATCAATATAAGTAAAATTAAAGATGTGATCAAAATTATAAATTTTAAAAATTTTAAAAATTAAATATATCTATTTTAAAATGAGATGGTCAAAAATTTAAATTAGACAAAATAAAAGAATTAAAGTTATATTTTAATCTAATTTTAAAGATCTTATTTAACTAAATATTTTATTTTTATTTTTCATAATATCCTTAGTATAAAGTAAAAGCATAATTGATAAAATCTAACATAATTTGTAAATATTTCTTAAGTATATTGTGAAGAAGTTAATTTTGATTATATATATAAAGAAGACTTTTAATAAAGAGGTAAAATTTATTTTGATATTTTTCACATCTTGAAAATAATTTTTCTTTGAGAGTTAGTGAGATATATCCTTTGATGAAAACAATAATACATTGGATTGGGATAGGGTGACAAAAAACATGCTGGATGGATATGAATGTCTTTCTTGTGAAGATTTGAATTTATTATATTTAAATTTAGCATTTTTATTAACGAACAAAAAACGTTAAAAGGTAAAATTGTCTTTGTCAATATTATTTTGTCTAGAATGTAAATTTTTAGCATAGCATTATAAGTTTAGACTAATAATATATTGAATCTTACTAGCATTTGATCTACTGATAATATATATCAATATTTTATACCAGTAAAATTGTTTGTTAGTATAAGTATCATATTATTATGATAGACTTGTATATTTTTTTGGTTAACAAATAGACTTATATATAAAGAATATATTAATAATTTAATTTTTATAAAATAGAAGTTATATCATGGAAGGTAATCCAACTCTAAATTATTATTATCATAGGTCATTTTTATAATAATTGTATTAAATATTGTTTCTACATTAAGCTTTGTCCCATTTATTTAAAAATAAATTTGAATATAAATAAATTTAAATAACTTTTTGATTTATATAACATAAGATTATTTTATTTTAATCCTTTAAAACAATTTAATTCTTATAAAATTTAAAATTTTAATTTTAATTCTTATTATTAAATAATAATATTAATGAATGATCTAACAACAACATTAGTACCTTATTTACTTATCATGTTATCAAAATATTTAATAAGACAATCATATTTTTTTATTAATTATTTTAAATAGATTAAAATTTTAAAAAACATAATTTATTATTATACATAATTAAGGTCGTTACTTAATATTAATGATTAAAAAACATTATAATAAGTAAAATTAAAATTAAAAATTTTTAAACTTTTATTTTATATAAATAAAAAGTTTTTTAAGTTATATAAATAAAGCATCATCTCTAAAATTGTTATAGTAGGACTAAGGACTACAAAAGATTATCACTATTATAAGATAAACATGTAACATGGATTAAATTTGAGATTTTACATCAATTTTAAAATAAATGTTGATTTCATAGAGAGAATTTTTTTATATTGGTTATAAAGTAACCAATGTAGAAAATTTCGTCAATTGAACAACTTATCTAAGTTCATCATCTTTGTTTGCTTCCTCGACATTCTCCTTTTTAAGAGTTTTGTTTTGAAGCGTTCTATTTTGTTTCATAAATGATCCAATCCATCACAGGCATGGCACTGTGTTGCCACACTCTAATGTGAAACTCCAATAGGAATACTCCCAACACTCCAAAGCTGATACTTCTCAATCTTCTTCTTCCTTGTTCTTCATTCTTCTCCATCTCCCAACACAAACTTTAGATCTCTACATATGCTTAATAAATCTTTTTTTTTCCACCAAAATTAAAGGAATTGATCTCAAGTGAAACCAATGAGTCTATATATTTGAACAATTAGAAAGACAATGAGAGAATATAAAGTTGAAAATCCAAACTGTAAATTAGATAATTCAAATATGAGAAGTTGCAAATCCTTTTTAAAGAAAGTCAAATGGCAAGGGTTTCCTCTATGGTTAGTTGTGACATTGTGGGTTCAATTTAATGTTATGATCAATTTCATTAAGAGAGGGTGAGGGTGAGAAGTTAAGGCATAGGTCATAGGTGAGGAGGGAGAAGTCAAGATTTGGGATTTAATTAATGTAAAAATGTTTTTTGTTTTATATTCGTTTTAATTTTAATCAATTTAAAACATATTTTTTACATCAATTAAAACTAGAATCGATGTAAATATTTTACTCATTTACAAAATTTCTACCGCATATTTTTTTTATATCGATTGTCGAACAATCAATGTAAATCTTTGTAGTTAAAAATAAATATTTTTTAATGATTAAAAATAAAACTTTTAAAATTGAAGAAAAATTAGAAAATAAAATTATTTGAATCAAGAGAAACCGATCTTATTAATAGTGTACCAAATTTTAAAAGTTAAAAATAAAATTTTAATTAGGATTAATTAAGATTACAATAAACTTAAAATTCAATGTAATTATAGTTGTACCATACAGTCCTATAACAACTCAGCCATGTAAGACCCATAGCACATTAGCACCCCACCCCCAACCCATCATGGAGACATCCAATTTGTGGAGAGGTCAATAGACAGTTATGCTAATAACCCCATACCAATGATATAAGAAAAAAAGGAGGCTATTAGGTAAGTAATTACTAAGACATAATATATTATTAATTGCCTCTAGCAAACTCTAACTTGAGCTTCAAAGTCCAATTGCAGCTACTTAAAACACATCAAGTTGCATTCATGGAAGAATAGGGGAGCAGTTTCAGATCTTGTTACTATACTTTGTTATTGGAACTCAGAGGTCACCAATAACAATAGTGTATCAATATTTAAATTTTAAATCATATTTAATTAATATAATTGAGGTTGTCGTAAATATTAAAAAAAAATTGTAGTTTTATAAAATTTTTGAAGTAGTTAGTATAATTTATTTTATTT
>JAMLFT010006214.1:0-16387 GCA_026544285.1 Pachyrhizus erosus
AAACGAAACTCTATTCTTTAATTGTCCAGCTATAAATTCTGCAATAATATTAGGGTGTTTATAAGCATTTGCTACTTTTACAATAGCAATGTTTAGTTTTCGATTCACACAATTCAGTTTTTTTTGCATATTCATCTGTAATTCTTTGATTTTTTGTGGATTACCCTCTATTAATAACTTTGGAAATCCTATAGATATGCCTGTCTGTTGCTTTAATTTGAATTATTCTGCTTATATACTACAGTTAATTGGCGTCTAGGAAACTGTACAATTGTTTTTTCTTTTTTTTTTTTTTTTGCATCAGTTTTCCATGTTTCTGAGTAGTGGAAGCATTGGTTATCTATTATTATTTTTTTGGATTGATGTTTTTAACTTGTGACTGTTTTGTGAAATTTAGATCATGAAGAATATTCCTTCAAAACTTGTTAGATAAATTGCTATTTACAGTTCTAAGTAACTGAGTAATTAGTGTAGGTAACTAGCTTTGCGTTTTACAGTTTTCAGTAATTGATTCTGACTAATTTTGAAATTTAAAATTTGTAGCCACTGATGCTCATTGTTCCTGATGTCCAAGATGTTTATACACCCTTGCAAACTGACGTAATTGTTCCACTATCTGAGGTTAGTTTCTAATGTTATTTGTCTTGCTGAATTTGGCAGATAAGTTATCTTTGGAGAATGTATTTACTTGGTTTTATTTTTCTTTGTTTAGTATGGTTCTTCACTTACTAGGTTTGCTTCTTTTATATTTAGTGCCGTCAACACTTAGAATTACTTCTGGAAAGCATTCCTACCATGTTTGAAAACAATAGAACCTCTGAATCAGCCTTTGGTGCGGCTATGAAGGTATTGTATTATCTTTGCTATTTGCTGAGATGGATGTAGAGATGGGATCAACATTTTTTTTTATGTTAATATAATTTCTTTCTTGTTAGATTTTCTCTACCTTCATACTTCCAAAGCTCTTGGAAGCCATTTAATGCTTACTTTTTATATTTAATCCCTAAATAAGGGAAGGATAATAAAGGAGCAACCATAACTGAAGTCTTTAACTTCTTAGCTTGCTGCATTTCTGAGATTAAATTTACACCCACCCTCAGATTTCTTCATTGTATGCAAGGCGTCTTTATGATGTATAACATTTTTAGTTCACGTGGTGTCTTTTTGTGGTATACATGGAAGTTGAAGGGTTTTGTTATTTTATTGTGTTTAATTATTTTGCTCGGGTTCTGTTTTGGGTTTATAGGGATGCCTTATTGTTAGGATATTGCCTCAAAAACATGGTGTTAAATTAGTATCTCTCAATGACTAGCTTCCTTCCCGCAGAATCCTTACCTCCCTTTTAACTTTGTCCCTTGTCACTTTCTCCTTGTTTCACATTACCCACTCACCTTGCCATGCAAGCAAGGTTCTTACACCCCAAATCCCATATACCTCCTCTGCCCCTTACATGCTTTTCATTGCTTAGGTTTTCTATTCCCCCCATTATCTTTCTAATTCTCCTGATGTAAGCTTTTAGTAACCAAAGGATTCCTAACAGGCTATTGGCATTTGCGACTAAGTTTGACAATTTGACACATTCCTCTATCCCAGACAAAACCAAAATGTTAGATGAAAATATGTTAATGCTTATACCGTTGTTTTTCACTTTTAGGCGGCTTTCCTTGCAATGAAGGACACTGGAGGAAAGCTGTTGGTTTTCCAGTCAGGTGTGTTTCTCATCTTATATGTTTGTTATATAATTGATCTTTATATTACATAATTTTTGTTATCAACATCCTGAGTGGGTCATGGTGGATGAAATATATAAATTCATTGAAAGTATGCATCTGCCACATTTGTTATGCAACCGATTCTTTTTCTCTTTTTGGGATATGACTTGAATAAAAGTCAGCATCTAAATCAGTAAGGTACAAATATTCTGAATTACACGTTAAGATTAAAATGGCAGAGTATCTTCTTTAAAAAACTGTTTCAATAACACAGTTTAATGACAAAAATTGAATAAATAAAAGAATTAATATGGTGTGTCGATGCAGCATGAAAGAAGTCGTTAGTAAACAACATTAATTGTTCACGTCATTAACTTTTTTAACACCTCTCGAAACAATATTATTGCTATAGTAATGTTGGAATTTTTTTTGTTTGGCCCTGGTGGTTAGATCTTCGTTTGTATGTTTGTTTGGGTCTTCTCTTTAATCTTTTGTTCGTTTTTTGTCATTATATTTTTTTATATCTTACTTTATTTCTTTAATCCCTTTTCTGTGAGATTGTATCTGTGTTTTGTTGTCTGGTTCATCATTATGTTTGGTGTTTTTCATGATTTTGGTCTGTTGTCTCCAGTCTTGCCATCTATAGGCATTGGTGCACTTTCTGCACGAGAGGCTGAAGGTAGAACAAACATCTCTGCAGGTGAAAAGGTATTTGTCTCAATTTGGTTGTTGAATTTTTTATTCTTTTCTTCATAATAGAAAGATGGTGACATGGGATGAGATTAATTCCAAATATTTGCAAGTCCCATTGTATCTAATGATGAAATGGAAAGGATACTGACTTTCATAGATGTAATATTTGACATTTGATATATATTAGAAAAATGTAAAATATTCATTTACATTAGCATAATATGCTCTTCATGATTCATCTGATATTGTTTGTCGGTTCTACCTTCTAACACCGGTGCTGATAGTTTTTGCATGTTCAATGAACTCCCATTCTTGTTGAATTTCAGGAAGCCCATAAATTACTTCAGCCAGCAGATAAAGCGTTCAAGGAACTGGCAGTTGAATTTGCTGAGTATCAGGTTGATCTTGAGTACTTTTGCTTGTGATTCAGGCATTAGTTTATGTCTGGTTGAAGTTACTAGTTGATTTTTCTTGTGAGCTTGTTTGATGGTCAGCTTGATACAAATCAGTGGAGTATAATTATTTTGTGATGCTGCAGGTTTGTGTTGATGTGTTTGTGACTACTCAGACTTATGTAGACATTGCTTCCATATCTGTCATCCCACGAACGACTGGTGGACAGGTATACATGAATTTGTATGGCTCTGTTGTTGAAGTAAATGAAGTATTAGCCTTCATTGCTTTTTATTCTAAATCAATTGAAGATCTGGTCACTTTTTTCTTAAATTGATCAGATCTTTTCTGTAAGGGTGATAAATAAATGTTATTTTTAATCTGCTCTACTTGTATAAATCTCTCTTTGAAAATGCTCTACTTGCTGGAAATTTTTAATGAAGGAAATGGAGTTAAAGGGGTTAGTAATTGAAAATCATATATATATATATAATATAATGAGTAGCAGTTTTTGTTTCTGAAGAAAGAGGAAGCATTAACTATAATCATAAAGGGTTTTGCAATGGTACCATCTTTGTTGAGGCTTCTATGATTATTCACAAGTCAAAACTTCATATCAGAATAAAATATTTAAAAGTGATAATATTATGTAATAATTAACATTGTGTGTTTTAATCTACAACACTTACTACATTCATACTTTTTTTTTCAATTATGTGTTAGATTATGTTAAGTTTTTCTGTTATATATTTGACTTAGTGCCAGCTATAAAAGCTGTTTTTGTTGTATCTATTAACAGAGTAGACTTTAGGTTTTCTCCTCTATAAGTCCTTCTTTCTCTCTCTCTTTCTGTAATTAGTCTTATATATATATATGTATGTATGTATGAGTTGCTGAGTGTGAACAGCCTTCCAGCAATGTAATCCTTTTTCTCAACTGTGTTTTACATATTAAAGTAACTACTCACTTTTTTCCAGGTCTATTACTATTACCCCTTCTCAGCCCTTTCTGATACTGCAAAACTTTACAATGATCTTAGATGGAACATCACTAGGCCTCAAGGTTTTGAGGCTGTAATGCGTGTGAGGTGCAGTCAGGTAGTCTGTTTGTTTCACTTTCTTTGCTACCTTGTAACACAACATATAGGCTCCACAATTTTCATTTTTGTCCTTTTGTCAGGGTATCCAAGTGCAGGAATACTATGGCAACTTCTGTAAACGCATCCCCACTGATGTTGACCTGCCTGGGGTATGTATAGTTTCTAGATTCTGGATATAACTAGGCATGTGTATCATCAACCTTAAGCATATTTTTATCTGTGTGCATGGACACATTGATGATTCAATAATATTGAGATCTGCTGGCAGTTTAAATTGTATAATGTAACTAATGTGTTGATATATGCTAAATCGTAATTCGAATATAATTAAAAAATGTTTAAACTTCTAGGATTAATCCTCTTTGGAATAAGACTATTATAATTTGGGTTATGCACAAGTGTTCTATAATCGCTTAAGCTTGCTGTATACTGGATAGATGCAGTCAATATTGTCAACAACTAGACTTTGTTGTGTTGTTCAGATTTAGTTAATATTTATGGATCGTATGTGTAAATTATGCAGAGAGATATATAATTGACAGAAAGGAGGAAATCCAATTTTGATTTGATGTAGTGACCTACATTTCTAATGAAAATTTTACACAGGTTTGTTGGGAAAATAATACTAACTTCTACTGAGATCATGATTCTCTTTTCATATGGCTTGACATATATAGATATGATGTAACATCATATAGATATCATCATCAATAAAAATAATATTCTGTTAATTTCTCTCAAATCTGTCTGAAACTTGCCTGCTGCCACTGATCACTGGAGTTAGTTTCTTCCATTTCTTTTTCCCTGTCAGATAGCCACCCCTGAAAATTCCACCTACCACACATTTTTCCTGTTACAAACAAGGTTATACTGAATTGAGAGCTAAGGGAGCTGAGCTGAAGATCTCTGTTTAATGAAGTTGGTTGTTCTTAGGATTTGGAAAGTCATCAAAAGCTGGTTTTATCAAAAGCTGTTACATACTAAAGACTGAAGTGCTGGAGGCTTGAGTTTTCTGTACTTTTTATTTTTTCGAGTTGTGGGTTAAATTGCGGGCAAACTTTGTTATTTTATTTGCATACTATATTTTACTGGTTTGGCTTATTTGAGTGGATGCCATCAACCAGCTTGATAGGAAGCATAATAAAAGAGAATAGGCGGGGAGGGTGGTATTGCTAGATTAGTTTTCCTAGAAATAGATATAAACAAGATTTGATGTGCTGTGTGTTATGTTTATATACTGACAAATTACAATGTTACAAGTGATATGCCATGTCATTTCTTCGTATGTTGACTGAAACTAGATTTTCTTAAAAATACATTGGCATGCTCTACCTGTGGCCTAATTTTTCTTTTGTGCAGATTGACTGTGACAAAACTTTCATGGTAACTTTGAAACATGATGATAAGTTACAGGATGGATCAGAATGTGCTTTTCAGGTATTTGGGAGGTTTACTGCTCTACTATATTCCAAGGGGTTTATGATCATCAGTCCACCTTATATCACTCTTGGAAACTTGTTTGTTAGTCACTGTGGATGAAAATATTCTACTATTTTGTTCTAATTATATATTCTTTTTTTCATTATTCAGTGTGCCCTCCTTTACACAACTGTATATGGCCAAAGAAGAATACGTGTCGTAACCTTGTCTCTGCCTGTCACTAGCATGCTCAGTAATCTGTTCCGCGCTGCTGACTTGGATACTCAATTTTGCTGTTTCTTGAAGCAAGGTATATATATCTTTTATCCTTGATATGCATTGCTGTTATGTTTATTCGGTTTTGACAGTTGTGATTGCCAGATAGACTGCTAACAGCTCTATATTGAATTTTGTTGGCTTTATATATTGTAAATATTTCCATGGTGGTATCATCCTGTCATATATTAGACCGTGATTACAACCTACAGGTATACTTTTTGGGTGGAGGAATTTTAACTCTTTTTTTTTCTTGTAGCTGCTAGTGAGATTCCTTCAAAGCCACTCCCACTTGTTCGGGAACAAGTGACAAACCTTTGCATCAATGCACTATTTTCATATCGTAAATTTTGTGCTACGGTGTCCTCATCTGGACAACTTATTCTTCCGGAGGCACTAAAGCTTTTACCCCTCTACACCCTTGGTATGTATGAATTTTCATACATTGCAGAAATTTTCTGATGAACAATGCAGATATTATGTCATAGTTTATGTCTGTTGCATTCTGCCTTGCATTTCAAACAGATAATCTCTAACCAATTTTTTTTTTTATATATTTTTATGTTTTTATTTATTCACTCCTTCAATGATATGCCACTAACTAGTTAATATTGCATTTTAGAAAATATTATTAGAAGAATTTTTCCTGCATTTTATTGGATAATACTGTGGATATATTTTAATGTGTTCCCCTCAAAATGGTTATTGACTTTGCGTTGTTTTCCTTATGCTGGTCCTTCTGTTTTGAAGTAGGGTCTTATTTTAGTGAATTGAGGATAAAAACTGATATAGTTTTACCTGATTTGTCAATAGCCAATCTTGATTAATGAAATTCAAAACATTGATGATATGGTCTCCTTAAGAAGGCCTATACCAGTGGGTGCTAATGCATTATTCATTTATTTTTCAGCATTAACTAAGAGTACAGGGTTGAGAACAGAGGGAAAAATAGATGAAAGGTCATTCTGGATAAACTATGTGTCCTCTATCTCTGCTCCATTGGCAATACCACTTGTGTATCCTAGGATGGTGGCTATCCATGATCTTGACTCAAAGGTATATTGATTAGTCATGTCAAAAGAATATATAATTATGAAAAATCTTGTTCTGTATGGAATTTGATTGAATGGCATAATAGTAAATACTTGATCAGAACTTGATATTAAAATGACAATGAATGCCTATTTCTAAAAATAGGCATGTGGTACATGCTATTTGATTAATATGAAATTTTGTGATAACAGTAAGCTAGGTGATGAAAAGGGTTACATGGTTGATTTTTTTGACGAAATCATTATATGTTTTACGCCGGTGCCTATTAAATCTAACCTCATTTATATTACTTCTTGAGACACTAACAGATTTTTATAAATTGCAGGAGGATGAAGAGTCTGTTATTCCCCCCTTTCTTCCTCTTTCTAGTGAACATATCAGTGATGATGGAATATATCTTCTTGAGAACGGTCATGACTGTTTGATATATGTTGGAGACTCTGTGAATCCAGACACTCTGCAGAAACTGTTTGGTGTGGCTACAGTTGACAAAGTCCCCACTCTGGTAATTTCCATGCTGTCCTGTCTCTCCTGTTGCTATTGTCTGTCTAACAGCACATTTTCTGTCAAATTCAACCCCCCTAATTGTGGCTGTTTTCAAGGGAATTTTCTATCATCCTTAAAATCATAGCCTGGTGTATTTCAGTCACACAGACTCTTTTTAGGGTGCTGAAAGAGATAGTTATTTTAATCATGCTTTTCGAGTGCTTTATGGTTTAGAACTGGCAATGCAAAGTTAACAATTATGTTTTATCAGTTTGTATTGCAGCAGTATGACAATCCACTATCAAAGAAGTTAAATGAAGTGGTAAATGAGATACGGCGGCAAAGATGTTCCTACCTTCGGTAAGCTAATTGTTTCGACAATTATAAGCATGTTTGAGACCTGGTAAAATAATCTTTCATGTGATTTGATGACTAAATGAAATGCGAATATTTTTATCTCTGACAGGTTAAAGCTCTGCAGGAAAGGAGATCCATCAGGTCAGTGCATTAGAATGATTACATGAACCGGATTGCTTAATGCAGGCTGGATTTTTTTAAGTATTAGCATGACAGATGAAAGTTAATTTAGAACATGAAATCACATGGCTGCATCTCCAATCCTATTAGGAATGTTTTATTTCTTTCCCATCTTTTTGAAAAAGTTCACTTTCAATTGCAAAGTCTTCAAACATGTTGCTTACCGTCTTTGCTAATATTTGCTTCTTGAGCCGGTGCTCTGTTTTCTAGGAAAACGTTGCTTCCTGGTACTTAGTGTCCAAAACTTGAGGATGTCCACTACAGCATTGAGATATTCACACCGCCAAGCAACCTTTTTGTTAAAAAAAACATACACTAGTTTTTTTTTTCTTTTATAAATTTAAACTGAACATTTTATTTAACCATCTTTCATAATCTTTGACCCCAAGCATTCTTCCTGATTTTTAATCATGCTCAATGATTCTATTTTTTGTTTCATGATTTCTTGTGAGAAATTCTAAGTTGTATGAAACTTTTCTGGGTTGGTATATCATGGAGCAGTACTTGTAATGAAGGCAGTATAGATACTGTTATTTGACGGCAGTAGAATCTGTTGATTGAATTTAGGCTCTCTCCCTTTACTAGGACTCTAGTTTCTTTGCAGAGTTACTTTATGCTTGCTAGGATTCTAGTTTCTTTTCCGAGTTACTTTATGCTATGTTGTTGCAAGTAGTTGCCTCACATCATTACCAAAACACAATTTTTTTTATAATAAAACATTTTTATTTTAGCAATTAGAAATATTAGCTTCAAGTTTAGAAGCAATATGGTTAGTGAGTCAATCATGTTTTGACTAAATCTACAACTTGTCTGCTAAATTCTCAACGAAATATTCTTGTCAGGAAATCCTAAACAGAAGCTGCATTGTTTACTAAGCATAGTTATTGGTATGCTAGACTAGTTTAGACTAGGAAGTATTCAAATAGAAAGAAAGAAAATCTGTAGACAATTGTTATGGTGGTGTACACCGTTCTTGATTTTTGAACTTAACATATCTTATTTACCATCCATCAGGAATGTTATTCTTCTCATATATGATAGAAGACAAGAGCACAGGTGGCTTCTCCTATGTAGAGTTTCTTATCCATGTTCATAGGCAAATTCAAAATAAAATGTCATCATAACGAGTATATGGCAGCTTCATTTTTGCAAGCTTTTAGACTGAATGATAGAGCAAGCCCCAAGTATAGGTGAGATTCTGCATATTTATGCACATTCAAATACATTGAGTTTTTCAGAGGAAAACCAGACGACACAAGTTTTTGTCAAGTTTTGTTGATGTACATGTATAAGTTAATGTTGGTTGTAGTTGGATTGTTCTGAGAAGTTTTTTATTTTTTTGGGTTCTATAGTTACCTGACATCAAATTTTATGGGTAATTGTGCTTTCGTGCGAAATATTAACAATGTGTCTAATTGTCATTTTAATAAATTTAGAGAAAGGTCAAAGATTGGTTGAGTAAAAGAATTCGTTTTAGTTTGTACGAAAATATTGTTCGACATGCATTCCAGATTCAGCCCAACAGTGCTAGATAGTAAAAAATCAATCCTACACGAAAAGTACGAAATCGAAATGAACAGAGGGAAATCAAAATTGTTTTCCAATGAAATTGATAGGGGCAGGATTAAAGATAAATTAGAAATCTTGCTTAAATTATTAAAAAATGCAATTATATTAAAATTTTGGATGCTGAGTTTTGTTATGTAAAATAGTTTTATCTAATTCAATTTTATTTTGTTGGTTGTTTAACAGTGTTCAAATACCATAATATTGAACTGAATAAAAAGTTAGTAGACACCATCTAGTCTGTGAGGTGAATTATAATAACAGTAACAACTTTTTCCTGTTTTTCTTTGTAGTTCAAGAAAAATGTCACAAAAGGCTTCACAAGAGGGAAGGAAAGAGAACTTGCGCATTTAAAATTTGTCATTGGTTAATTCGAGGAATCAAACAGTATAGTTAATTATAATAACAGTAATAACTTTTTGATTCCCACCAAAAAGATCATTGAATTTTCAAATCGTAGATAACTTTTAGCTCAATATATTTTTAACAAAGTTAATTATAGTTAAAAACGTTAATTATAAATTTAATGACGTTAAAAATATTACTTTATACATATTGTTTTATATAATGTTTAAGGTTTTGATATAAATATAATTAATATTTAAAAATTTATAAAAAATATATGTAACTTAACATATTATTTATCTTTTTAATTAATTAGAATTATTTCATTTATTATATAGTAATAATTACTTCTATCAAGGTAGTTCATGAAAAAATATTTAATATTTTATTAATTTTATAAAATGATAATTAATTTAAAATAATTTTATTTTATTAAAATTTCATAAAATAAAATAGAGAGAGTAAATCTTTTGTTGAAACAAGATTTTTTAGCTGCTACCAAATCAACTAGCGTTTTCTAGAGAAAAATAAAAAACAATTTCATCTTAAAAAAATTGACGTCTAGTCATGTTTTTAAAGAAAGTTTACTTATGTATTTAAATTAATTTTTTTAAAATAAAAGTATTTTTAAGAATTATTTTTAAATTCATTAAATCACACGACTTTTCCTAAGTTTAGCATTTTATTTTATTTATTTTCATTTATTGTAAATGCAATTTCTTAAATTTAATCAATTTTATTTATATTTTAAATCTTGATACCATATATCAAACTAAAAATGTTTTGCTTCTTAATAAATTAAAAATTATTATGATTTTTGATTAATCCTAATTGTAATTTAAATTTTAAATTTTAAACTTTAACATACTATTTTTAAGAGACAAAGATTATAGAGATTCAATTTGGTTTTATGTTAAAAAGGTCTCTAGTTATTTGTCTTTTACGTTAAGTTTGGAAAGATACAAAAGTAAAATGGTCTATAGTTATATATCATATTCTAAGTTTGTAAGTTTAAATATTTAGGATAAATCATACAAAAATTATGGATAAATTAATAAGAATGTCACACATAGAGTACATGTAGGATAACTTAAATAAAAAAGGATATTATAGATTATTTGTGATTGCAAAGTATTTACTAAACTCAAAGACAAGTTGCATTAGACAACTACATATCCAACTACTATATATGGTAATGAATGTTGAATTTTAAAGGGATGTGATTCAAAAGTAGGGATAACAAAATGAGAATATTAAGATAAATGTGAAAATATATAAGAAAAGATAAAATATAGAATGATTATATACAAGAAAAGATTGGTGTAGGACTTATTGAAAAAAAGATGTTAAAAAATTTGTTAAAATGATTTGAACATGTATAAAAAAAGTCAAGCAAAACATTAATTAGAAAAGTAGACTGTATAATTTTTTAATAATTAATCATATAAAAAGGAGAAAAGAAAGACTAAAAAAGATGTTGGAAAAAATTGTCAAAAATTTCAAACTAAATAATATTTTTGAAACTTTGATTTTTAACCTTATGAAATGACATTATATAATTTATGTAGTTAATTTCACTTAATGAGATAAACTTTTATTTTTTTTGCAAATTTAAATGTTTTACGTTAATAATGATATATCCTAACTATAATCTTAGTAATTTATTCATTTTTAACACAACAATGTTATTACAAATAATACATTTATATTCATGTAACACAGCTACGCATTACGCAGTTTACACAAAACTTTTTTCTCTTCATCATATCACAAATCGTATGGCTTTGTCTTTATTTTTCATCTCTCTTTTATTGGTGTGAATTTTTGTATTTGTTTTGTTATATAAGAAAAAAATTTCACTCTTTTGTGAGGTCTACGGCATATATATAAGATTTTGAATATTTTTCCTGTACAACGTGGATATCATGCGACCACAAAACTGGCTTGTGAATGTCACTTCCAGTTTTGTCCAATTCGCTCAATTATTTCTAATGTTTAATTGACTCCCTGAATTCCGTAACCTTTGAGCAGTAAAAACAATCAGGTGTACAAGAAAAGTAAGCTGCTAGGCAGCACAATTTATAAATAAAAGCTCAAAATATCAAGTGTTAACCTAATGCTAATGTTTTAAGAGCACAACACTATAATTTAATGGTCAAATCTTAACAAAAAAAAAAAATTCAGAATTTATTCAGCATTCAACTTAAAAAGAATAGACGATTTTCCGTAGCATGTATTCCACCAAGACAAACGTATGGCTTACCATGCCTTTTGGCACTTTTGGTGAATTCGTTAAGCAGAGAAATGACACCCTCAAAATAAGATCGATTAATTGACATATTAGTATTCATTAGGAATTCTCTTTGAAAGGCCACGAAGGAAACGGGTGAGAGCCTTCTTAGCCCTAATTGTTGCTGCCTCTATTTTTTTCTCCTCTTCTTCATTTTCAGCCTTCATTTCTTTAGTAATGTGCACTCTACGTACAAGCTTTCGCAACTCCTGTTAAAGATAATTATGATGTGTAAAGATAACATTGAATGAAGTTTTTTATTCCAAAAAATGAGACAACAAAAGGAAAGTGGACACGTGATTAGCACACAGATTTTTTGAAATGTGATCCTGAACGGTGAACAGCTTTCCCCTTCCTCCACCCATATATATATATACCTATCATGTCTCTTTATCTCTCTCGTAATATATGAAAGACAGAAGATTGTGTCAACGAAAATTGAGGAAACTAAATGTCATTTTAAACGGGGTTTTGTAGAATATTTTATATATAGAAAATACACACACATTACTAGATTAAAACTTCGGGAGTGTTTCCTTTTTAAAAGCCGAGAGAGTAATCACCCGTGATTTTATACGTGTGATTCTGCCCCTGAATGTAGGGTTGATTGAAATAAGCTCTTCAGATCGATTTTCATAGGATGTTAAGATAACGTGAGTCACAAGCAACAGATCTGATTCTGAAAGTGCAATCAAGCACAAATTTGCAGTATTTAATCTAGTATAGAGTCAAAATATTACCTGACGATCAAATTCAACTCCCTGAACTGAATAAATTTCATTGGTGATTTCAATGTCCTTACTGATCAAACCTTCAAACCATCTTGCTACTTGATTATCATGCCAACTAGATTCCTGATAAAATGTTCTAAAAATAAGAATACACCTCAAGGAGATACGTAATAATTAACACAACAGATTTAGCGAGCAACACCCCTAGTACGAGAGAATGAGACAATAAAGGTGTAGTGGTCAACTTAGTAGAGTGATGCCTAGGAAGTAGAAAATTCAGGTACGAACGTCTACCTCAACATCCTCCTCGGATTCAGATTCTACCAAGTCATCATCGTCTTCAGGATCATTGGACCCTAAGCCAGTTAAAGCTTGCAGCTCCTTGTGATCGGAATCCTTTGTTGCTTTAATTAATCGTTCCATCAACTCAGGATCCACTTCCCGTAGCAATTTTCCTGAGACAATTTAAGTACGAAGAACATGAATGTGCACTGCAGAATGTTCATAACATCACATATCAACTTACCACACGTATATCCAATGACAAGTACTAATTTCTTCGTAAATGAATTCATTGGACCCAAGTATCTGACAGAAATCAATGGTGGTATTGTTGAATAAAAATGCAGTCAGGGTCAGGGTAATTAATTACCAATATAACTGAACTGCCTCCGTCTTCCTTCACGGACATCGGGTCCCAGTCTCTGTGGCAAAACAACAAACTGTTTGTCTTCAAAAGCAAACTTGACATTTTAAAAGCATAAATAAATAAATAAATAAAATAAAATTGGGGTAGCACTACTTTGATGATGAATGTGACAGAAAAGGAAGAAAAAGAAAAAGAAAAAAAAAAAAAAACACCTTAACCAACATAAGAGCTTCGAAGACAAGAAGTTGGTCCAAGGAAGCGACCCTGCAAGAAGGGAAAAGAGGTTGTTGAGTTGAGGGAAAGGAAAAGGGTGCATTGGGAAAATGAAAAAAGTGAACCTAAGAATGCGTTTGATTTGGGGAGCGGAGAAGGAAGCTAAGTCCATGCCCCACTTGATGGCGCGTCTGGCTTCTCGCTTCAACTCGTTGCGGCTCTTCTTAGCCTCGGCTTCCGGGTCGGAGTCGGCTGTGCCAAGTTTTGGACGAGTTGAAGCCACCGTCGCAAATGATAAACGGTGAGAGGTTGGGGTCAGAACGGTCACGCGAGTGCGTTGGTGGTGCAACCACGCCCATTGTCTTAGTCTTAGAGGCCGCAACACTTGTTGACTCATTATCATTACCACAATCACAATTCACGACACACGACCTTCTGTTGCTTTTGCCTCTTATAAATAAATTATTTACAATTTACAAACTTAAACTCTAGCTAAATTTAGATTTTACAAAAACAACTCTTTTTTATTTTTATAAATGTAAATTTAAATTTATAAGTAAATTTTTATTGTGTAAATGCATTTTTAAAGGTAATTGAATATGTTATAAAATTTAATTTATTTTTTTACAAATACATTTGACACCTTAAAACACTTTCTGATTAACTAAACATATACGAAATAATTAAAAATATTTTTTATCTCTTAAAAATAAGATATTTTTATTATTATAAGTTATAACTTATGAATAAAGTTAAAGTGACTCGCTCTGATTTTTTAAAAAATAAATTAAACTAACTTAACTCACATTTTGGTTAGTAAATAAATAGTTAATTCAACTTAATTTATATCAAATTAGTAAGTTAAATGTGTTTATTCACTTAAAATAAAGAAATAAAATTAAAATATTATTTTATTTTCTTACAAAATATTTATAAAACTAAACATTTAAATTTAAAGTTTTAAACTAATATTGTGACATTTGTAATTATAGAGGATAATTGCTAAATAATTAAGGATGTGATATATAATATATTTATCATTTGTATATTTTTAAGTTAAGCAATCCATTTTTCACTTATAAATAATTAAGATGAGTTGATTTTTTGTCAATTCATCTCAACTCAACTCAAGCCTTTCATAGGTTAAATTAACTAAATAAATTAGAGTTTACTTTAACAATTCCAGTCACAGGATTAATTCCTAAAGAAAGTAAAATATTAACCAAAGGGTAACTCATATCTTTATATGTTTTGTTTCACTTGTATAACCAAAAATCCAACCTCTATCGTATACTTGAGGCACCCAAATTACTAGCCACTCATGACACATTTTATGGATTTATTATTAAAATGTTATAATTGATTTATTGTTTTAAACAATATTAACATTTTTGGGTTATCATGTTATTTAATGATTAATCTTTCTTGAAAATTTTAATTAACTATCCTAAATATTTTTTTTTCAATCACATTTTTTTAACCATAATATTTGAATCATCACATACATTACTTAAAGAATTCAAATCCAAAATCATTATATTAATTAAGAAAATTAACATTTAACACGACATAATAAAATATTATATCTTATTAACTTATTTTTATTTGAATAAAATTATATTATTGATAAAATATAATTAAGTTCGTAGTATATGATACAAATTTTCTACTTTATATATTTTTATCAATTAAAAGGCTCAAGTATAAATTTCATTTCAAACAATTAACACAGTTTCATTTTTAATTCTTGGTTTTTTTTTCAATTTTAATCTTTAACCTTTTTAAATATTTTTTTTTGTTCCTGTCGTTGAGATCTATTACAAAAAATATTAAAAACATGATATTATCATAATGTAAATAAAAAATAACATTATAAAGTATCACATCAACATAGATTCATGTCATTATGATGTCAAAAGGATTAAAATTGATAAAAAAAATACAACAACTAAAAATATACTTTTAAAAAATAATAATTTACATGGACAAAAAATAAAAAATAAAAGTACATGAACTAAAAGAAAATATATTTATAGATACAAACAAATGTTTAAGTCTTAAATATAATGTATAAATTAAAATCTAAAAATATATATTAAATAACAAAAAAATAATCAATAATATAATATATTACTTAATGAATTTGTTGACTTAAATATCATACATGATAACCCAAACATTAAGACTTTTATTAAAACCTATCACTAAGGTCATCAATCAACAATGCATGCAAATAAAATTAAAAATTATGTATTATCTCAATTTATCTTTTATTGTTTAACACTAAAAAATCACTTACATATCATATAAATAATTTTAATTATTCTATTCACCTCACACATCATTTTTTTTGTTTCTTTTTCTCATACATATACCTCACAAAATAATGTATTATTGACAAATAACATAGACACATAAATTATTAATTTATCACTTTTTTTTTTCTCAATTAACACTCTCACATATTCACTTTTTTTTAATTTTATTTTATAATCATTAATTATAAATAGGGATAAGAACAAATTAGACAATCTATCGTGGACATAAAATTTAACTAACATATGACTCAATCTAACTTAACTTATTTAATAAAAAAAAGGTTAAACTTAAGATTCTAAAAATATTTTAAAGTAAAAAAATAAAAAACAAACTTCAGATTTTTTGAATAATACTTATTAAACTTGATACTTAATAAGTCAACTTGTTCATTTTTTTTTCATAAAAAAATAAAAATTTACCTAATTCAGTCAAACTTGTAATAATATCAACCATCACCATCATTAGTTTGCTTTTTTATTCTTTTAGAGGTTTATTAAGAAATAATTGCAAAGAAATATTTTTAATTTAATTTTGATACATTATTAATTGTTGACGTGATAAATTATAATAAAATCCTTAAAATTTAAATTAGTATGTACGGTATTT
>JAMLFT010006215.1:0-16386 GCA_026544285.1 Pachyrhizus erosus
ATAAGCTGGAAATAAATAAATAAAGAAGTAACAAAGGTAGAAAAATACGTAAAATGAAGAAGAAAAATAATTGAGTTTTTACGATTTTTAGAAAAATTAAAAATTGGAAAATGGAAGTTAAATAATAATATAATAAAAATAAGAAAAATTAAAAAAAAGAAAATAAGAAAAATACGGATTGGGTTCGAACCCAAACCCCTTGGATGAAAGAAGGGAAAGGCGCACACCAGTTGGGTTATGCCCCAATTGTGTTAGGAAGCACCCAAGCTTGAAATATGTTAACAAAATAAACAGGTAAGGGATTAAAAGAAGAGAAAGGAAGAAAAGGCTAAGGAGGGGCATTGAACCAGCACCTAGAGGGGGGAGAAATGTGAACTGACCAACTGAATTGGCAAGCTATAAGTGTAGAAAAGGAGTGTAACGCCCTTTTTTATTACTTTTATTTAATAGAAAATATTTCCATAGTTATTGTGCATATAAAAATTTATATCTAAATTAATATGGAGAATTATAATTTGATAATAAACTAACTTATCATATTATTTCCATTCCGAGTTCTCATTATATAATATACACAAGGTAGACAAGTTATACATTATTTAAACATTGTGATACAAAATACAAGAAACAAAAATTCTTTAACTAAAACTCTTCAATAACTTATTATTGTCTAATCTGAAGCTTTAGAGGGGTCTTCTTCATCAGATGACTCTTCCCTTTGGTTCTCATTACTCGCCTGTACTGATCCTATTGATGCTTAAGGATGTTGAGGAGTTTGAGGTCATCTCCGATTAGTTGGCACATTAAGAAACCTGGGTGGTGGAGTCTGAGAAAGAACTATTGGCAAGTCTACATGGCAGAACTACTAAGGTACTACAATGTTGGTAGGTTTGAAAGCGAAGCATACATATCCTATGAATGTATCATCACCTTGAACCCTATCATAGGTCCATCTCCCTTCTACGGGTAACACCGTTAGATGAAAAAGTGGTTGAAACTTGTCAGTCATGCTTAATTTGTAAGAGAAGGGGGTGTAGGAGTGACTATCATTTTCTGGGACACACATACATAATATAGGGTAGTTTATCTAATGTAGTATTTCCTTTCACTGTTCGTGCTTAATTAGGTTTTCTAATCGCTTTAGAGCCTTTCACAACCTCCTATACTGCTAACTCCTTTAGGGCTTACACGAGCGTATCATTAATGATCCAATATTCAATCTTTTCGTTGACAACCGGGAGTACATACCTTGCCTGATACTTGGTCTAGGGTACTCTTAACCAAATCTTGATAATGCTCCGTTTTGTCGGCAACACCAAGCCGGTTTTGTGACACCCTCTTTTCTCTGAGCGATTCACAACTTGGCACCTTATCTATCCCTAAGGTCTCACTAGAACCTGCGTACATTCCTCAGGTACCATCTATGGTCAACCATTGCATCCTCCATCTTAAATTCTAACTCGATAGGATTTTCGGTTCAATCTACCTTCCTTATTACATTTATCATTTCTTTTACAATGGTACTAAGTCATAACAAGGTTCTCAATGGACAATATTCATTAGTACATCACAATCACTCTAGATTGTATCATCATTGTCTGAGCATATCTTAATTCATTAACTATCCTAGGATTTTTCAAGAATTACTGTCACTATTGGACAGTTAGCAAGTATATTTTCTTTCCACAGATAGTAAAATCTTTCAATCACATTAATATCATCAACACAATACATTCTAATGTATAATCAATAATTCACGATAATTAACCACACATTTTATATTTAAATAATAAGGCAGGGGTAAATGGTCATTTTTCAAAAATATGACCCTTCGAAATTTTTATTCTCATTTTCAACTCTCAACAACTCCTAGTATTTTATAGTTATTCTAGTATTATAAGTTGTTTCTTATATGTGTAGGAAGTTCTAATTAATTTAATTTTTTTTTCTAATGCATGGGTATTTTAGTCATTTTTACAAATTATGGTTTTCTAGGACTCTCTTTCCACACGTCTATCAAAATTACTTGGTATGTAGGTTTCTAGTACTTTTCAAATAATTTCCTGAGTTTAAAAAGCCAATTTAGAATTAAAAACATTTTTTTGTAAAGTAGGGGCATTTTGGTCATTTTAGAAATATTTGCCCTTCTAATTATTTCTCTTTTATTTTTAACTCAAATTTCTTGGAAAGGTTTCTAATATTACTAAGAATAATTCAAACCATGTTTTCTTCATATTAGAATGACTTAGAAATGATCAAATGCTCATTTTTATACTTTAGGGGTATTTTGGTCATTTTGTGAAAAATTACCCTTTTTAAATATTTACTTCACATTCTTACCTCTAAATTTTTTTTTTAAGTTAGATACTACTTAATGTAAAAAGGTATTTAGGCTATTTTTTTTTATAAATTTAAAATGGCCTAAAAGGACAAAAATATTTAGTTTTATACCCTAGGGGTATTTTGTAATTTTGAAAATATACTTTTATTTTTAAGGATTTTGAAATTTCAAAAGTGATATTAAGACTCTAGGCCTGTTTCTAAACAGACCCTAAAATTTTCCCCTCAAGTTTTTGATTAAAACAGGCTTAAAATCTCAATTTTCTCACTTAGGGGTATTTTTGGAATTTTCATAAAAAAAAAATTATTTTTTATCAAATTTTTTAAGAAAATTTTATCTCATTTTTTTTATAGGATCAAAGATATTTTCTGGTAATTTACCAAGGCTTGAATGATAAAAAATATCCTAAAATTTTAAGAAAACAAAATAGGGGTATTTTGGTCATTTTTACACAGAGGGGCAAAATGGTCATTTTTACTTCATCTTCAACATCTTTCTCTGGTTTTTGAACCAGAGAATTTGAATTTGGGAACTTTGATTCCTTTCATGTGTTTGTCAATTAAACTATCAAGAATTCATCAATGACTTACTCTCAACTAATTCCAACCTCTAATTGAACAATTTGTGTTCAGAGAAAGCAAAATGAATTTGAATTTTTCAAGGTTTGAAACGAATGAATTCTAATTCAATTACTAAGATGTAGTGAAAATTAGATCATGAAAATATGCAAAAATCAAATTGAAATGACATAAAATAGTTCTACAAATCGAATTTAGAGAAAAGACAACTCCTCCTACCTCAATTGAAGCTTCCTTAATTTGTAAATGGCGAAGCTCTGTAACCTTTGCAAAATCACAATTCTTTGCGTTGTTCTTTGAATTTCTTCAGTAGAAAGGTTGGCAAGGTAATTTCAAAACTAATGGGACAAGCTTGAGGCAATTTGGTGGAGAAATGAGGGAGAATTTTGAGATTGAAGTTCTTTGTGATTTTTGAATTTTCTAGCTTTGATTATCCTTATATAGACCTCCGTGGCTCGATTCCTTCATGGTGAAGCTTGCCTAGGATTGGAAAGTGGTAGGGGTGGCACTGGTAAGGCATGGGTGGCTAAGAGCAGAGTTTTCAGCTTTTAAAAAAAAATCGTCTTGAGGTTAGGGGTGACGAAAGTGCTTCCATGGCGGTTAAGCATTTTTACAAAAGGTTAACTAGATTTAAATTCGTAAAATTAACAGTGATGGGCCTAGCGGTCAAATGGCAAACCCTGCACTCTCATTACACCTTTGACCCTCATGTCTACGCCTTTAAATTTGTCCCAAACGTTTTTAAGTTTTCATTTAACCATGTGTCTTACTCTTTTATATTTCTTGGGCCTTTATTTCTTACCTAAAGCGGGTAGCCAGTTGGCAATGTTCCACTCTTCTCCTCCTTGGCTCCCAGGATCAGGGTTCAAATCCTTTATTCGCTCCTTCTCCCTTCTTCCTTTCTCTTTTGCTTTCTTTTTTATTTTCTTCTCTTAATTATATTTTCTATTTTCTGTTTTTAATTTTTATAAATTCTATTTTATATTTTTAAGTTGTTTAAAAAATCCTATACTCTTAATTATATTTTTTTCTACTGAATTAAATTTTTCCTTTTCATAAAAATCTATTTATTTGATAAGATTTAATTTATTTTGTCTAAATAATAATAATTTAGTTATTTATTTAATTTCTGAAAAAATTATTTTTAACTTTTTAAAATTCTTTTCTGATTCTAATTCTAATTCATTTTATTTTTATTCTTTTCCTTATTCCTCTTAGGAATAAATTTCTATAAATTTATATTTTTCACTCTTTTTATTATTTCTAAGTTTAAAATATTTACTATCTAAAATTTTATTTTCTTTCTTTCCTAAACAATATTTTCCAATAAATATACTCCTGAATAAATTAAAGCAATAATTGGTAAGAGATAAATTCTAGAAATATAATATTATCTATTGCAAAATTTTGGGACGTTACAACTCTTCCCTCCTTAAAGAAATTTCATCCCCAAAATTTATATACCTAGAATAGTTGAGGGGTACAATTCTCTAATCTTATCTTCTAATTCCCAAGTTGCATCTCCCTCATCCATTGAACTCCATAATACTTTGACTAAATTGATTTCTTTACCTCGGAGTTGCTTCACTCTTCACTTTGAGATCTTGACAAGTGAAACATTGTACGTTAGATTTTTCCTAATTGTTACATGATCTAGTTTTATGACATGACTAGGGTTAGGAATATATTTCCTAAGCTTGGATATGTGTCAGTTTCTTAGATTTTAGGGATCTACCTACACCAGTTATCCGGTTTACTTTAAGAAATACATGTTCTCCTTCCTAAAACTCCAAAGGCTTTCTCTTCTTATTGTAATAACTCTTTTGTCGATCTTGTGTAGCCTTGAGTTTGTACTGAATAGTTTTCACTTTCTCCATGGTCTGTTGTAGTATTTTAGGTTCAAGCAGTATTGAATCTCCTGTCACGAACCAACACAACGGAGTTCTGCATTTTCTTTTATATAATGCCTCGTATGGAGCCATTCCTATGCTTGCGTGATAACTATTATTGTAAGTGAATTCTACTAGTGGTAGGAATTCATTCCAACTTCTCCTTTGTTCGATTACACAAGCTCTTAGAAAATATTCAAGTGACTGAATAGTTCTTTCAGGCTACCCATTAGTTTAAGGGTGATACATAGAACTGAGTTTCAATTGAGTTCCCAAACGGGGATCTTTATCTGTACTATGCTTGAGAGAACTCCATGTAATCTAACTATTTCTCTCAGATATATTTGAGTCAGCTTCTCGAGGGAATACCGAAGGTTTATGGGTAAGAAGTGAGTAGTCTTTGTCAATTGATCTATAATTACACATATAGTATCATGCCTAGTGATGGTCCTTGGTAACCCGATTACAAAATCCATGGAAATGTTGTCCTATTTCCATTTAGGTATTTTGAGTGGTTGAAGAAGGTTTTTGATGTTCTACCTTAGCCTTCTGATAGGTTAGGCAGGCTATGATCAATCTTGTCATGTCCCTCTTCATTCCTTGCCACCATAACCTCGTCTTTAAATCCTAATACATTTTTCTGGTTCTTGGGTGGAAGCTAAATTAGCTTTTGTGTGCTTCTTCTAGAATCACCTTCTTTATTTCCTCGTTGTTAGGAACACAAATTCTTCCCTTCGTCTAGATTACGCCATCAATGCTCAATTGAAACTGCTTCTCTTGAGTCTCATCTATTGCTTCCAACTTTTCCTATAGGGTTTGATTTTTCCTTTAAGCTTCTTTGATTTTCTGTATGAAGTCACTTGAGATAGTTAATGTCCTTTAGATATAGACTTCTAGGGTGTACTTTTACTACTAAATTAAGATTTCTAAAATCTTCCAATAGTTGTTGTTCTTTAGCAATTATAGTGGATATATGTAATGACTTTCTATTGAGTGCATTAGCCACTACATTTGCCTTGCTTAGATGGTAAGACAATTCAAAATCGTAAGCCCTTGTGATCGCTAAAACATCAAATCTTGCCCATATAGATGATGTCTCCAAATTTGAGTGCAAACATAACTCCGACTAACTCCAAATCATGGGTAGGATAGTTTCGCTGGTGTAGGAGTAGTTTTCTTGAGGCTTAAGCCACTACCTTCCCTTCTTGCATCAATACGCACCCTAATCCTTGTCTAGAGGCATCATAATAAACGTCAAACTTCTTGTTGGGATCCAACAAAGTTAGGATGGATGTGGTAGTCAACATCGTTTTTAACTATTGAAAACTATCTTCACAGGTTTGGTCCAAATTGAAAGCTTGACCTTTCCTAGTTAGCTTTGTTAGTGGTAATGCGAGCTTAGAAAATCCTTCGATGAATTTTCTTTAGTAACCAACTAAACCTAAGAAACTTCTTATTTTAGTAATTATTGTGGGTGGACTCCATTGTACTACTTCCACTTTAGCAGGATCCATAACTATTCCTTCTCTAGACACTACGTAGCTTAGGAAACTGACCGCTTCCAACCAAAACTCACACTTAGAGAGTTTTGCATATAATTTCCTTTCTCTCAGAATTTGTAGCACGATTCTAAGGTGTTCTACATGTTCCTTTAGAATTTTTTAGTAGATTACAATGTCGTTGATGAAAATTACTACAAATTTTTCCAAGTATTCGTGGAATATCCTATTCATGTAGTCCATGAATACTGTCGGTGCATTAGTCAAGCCAAAAGGCATAACTAAATATTCAAAATGTCCATTGTGAGTACAAAAGTTGTCTTGGGAATGTCTTCCTTCTTTACTCAGATTTGATGTTATCCAGATCG
Organism: Pachyrhizus erosus; assembly: GCA_026544285.1. Classification (NCBI taxonomy): domain Eukaryota; kingdom Viridiplantae; phylum Streptophyta; class Magnoliopsida; order Fabales; family Fabaceae; genus Pachyrhizus; species Pachyrhizus erosus. The sequence continues at coordinate 6,676 of JAMLFT010006215.1, forward strand.
CAAATCTATCTTTGAGAAAATTTAAGCTCCTTTTAGTTGACCGATGAGATCATCAATCCTTGGAAATTGGTACTTATTCTTGATAGTCACCTTTTTAGTTGAAGGTAATCAATGCACCGTCGGATACTGTTGTCTTTCTTCTTGACTTGTAATACAGGTGCTCCCTACAGCGACACACTGGGTCTGATAAACTTCTTGTCCAATAATTCTTCCAATTGACTTTTAATTTTAGCTAACTCCTTAGGTGTCATTCGATAAGGTGCGATAGAAATCGAGTTTGACCCAAGAATAAGGTTAATAGAGAATTCTACTTCTCGTTCCAGAGGCAATTTCGTCACATCGTCAAGAAAATTTTTTGGGAATTCTTAAACGACTAGGAGTTTGTGAACATCTAACTCCATTTATGCTTTTGTGGAGAATAATTCCATAAGGAACTTAAAGTCTTTCTTTTCCCTTTTCTTTTGACTTACATTCCATGGATTCAAGGTTTATGGTTCCAAATTTTAGTGTTTTATTATGACAATCTATGCTAATGTGATTGGAGGGTAACCAATCCATTCCCAATACTAAACCCAGATTGGATAGGGGTAAGCATACTAGATCTATTAGAAAATTTTGACCTTCTAAGAGAATAAGACATGATATACAGGCCTAGGTTGTATTCACAAGTTTATTGGTAGGGGTATTCATAATCAAGGTGTAGGGCAAAGGACTCAAAAGTAAGGCTAAATGTTTTACACAATAATAAGATATGAAAGAATGAGTTACACCAAAATTGAAAAATACATCTACAAATTTATCGCATATGAGGCACTTATCGTGGATCGGGTCGTTTGATGTAGCTACCTTTGATCCATTCATTGTGAATACTCTTCCTGTTGCCTTTAACTTTTCTTGGCTCTATGTAGATTTCTTAGCGCTTGATGCTTTCTTTTTCATGGACCAGCAATCCTTACAAGGAGCACATTTTATAAATATAATATAAGAGATAGAGAGAGGAGAGAGAAAGAAGAGGGAGAAAGAGGGATAGAAAGAGTAAGGAGAGAGAAAGAGAGAGAAAGAGAGAGAAAGAGGAAAGAGAGAAAGAAGAGGGAGAAAGAAAAGAGAGAGAGAAGAGAGAGAGAAAAAAATAGAGAGAGGAGAAAGAAAGGTAGAACAAAGAGAAAGAGAAAGAGAGAAGAGAGAGCGAGAGAAGAGGGAGGAGAGAGAAAGAAGGAAGAAAATATAGGGGAGAGAGAGAGAAAGAAGAGATAGAGATAAAGGGAAGAGAGAGAGGAACTAAAGAGAAAGATAGAAAGTAGACAGAGCAACTGAAGAGAGTCAATGAAGAGAGAGAAAGTGGGAGAGAGAAAGAGAAGATAGAAAAGAAAAAATAAAATTTGACAGAAAATTCTATGTTATTACTCTTTTATTGCTATAAACTATTGTTGGTTATTATAGAAAAGATGTGTTGATACTCTATGTGAACCTCTAATAGAGGAATTATCTAAGACTACTTTAAAGAATCAATCTTTAGATAGAACTTATATAATTATGAACCCTCAGTACCATGGGAATTGATGATCTTAATGTTGGAGAAGTTGTCGATTAAAAATATATCTATGAGATTTAAGACTGGAGTACTACTTGGGTTGACCACAAAAGGTACTTGAGGAATGTACGCAAGCTCGGTTAAGTCCTTGGGGATAGATAAAGGTGCCAAGTTGTGAACGACTTTAAAGATAGAAGGTGTCATGAAACCAACTTGGTGTCTTTGACAAAGTGGAGCATTACCAAGATTCAGTTGAGAGTATCCTGATTTGAGTACTAGGTAGGGTATGTACTTTCGATTGTCACCTAGAATGTAAACATGGATTTTCAATAACATGTTTCGTGTAAGTCTTCTAGGGTTAGAAAGTTAGAGGCAACGAAGGGTTCTATAACAATTAGGAATCCTAGGTAGGCACATTGCAATGAGATGAGAGTATGCGATAGTTAGTAATTATCTGTATGTGTGTATGTTTAAGAATAGATGGCTCACTCCTACAACTCCTACTTTCAGATAATGATGAATAGATAAACTTGCATATGACAAATGCAACTCCTAATAGGACTCAGGGTACAAGTACCAGTGGACAAAGTTGACTCTGATTAGTGAAGAAAGAGGATTATGTTTTAAAGATCGCATGTGGACTTTTGTGACTATATATATAGATTTTGTTTTGTATGTTATTGAATTACTGTTGTACTAACTATGACTAGGTGTACTAGTATGGTTATGAAAGTTTTATTTAACTTAAATGCCTAATAGATTTTGTTTACTTAATTATGCTAAAAAGGAATGCATGCAATTAGTATTACTATTGTTGTTTGTAAGTTACATTATTACTTACTTTACCACGAGTCAAAATTTTCAAGAATAATCAAAAGATATTTTAAAACTATCTAGTCATTTACCTGTAGATTATGGAAAAAAACTTATTTCACTTTTTCAGGCTAAGAAAACTTAGGAATTTTGTTGTTACTAATCTTAATAAGTCAATTCAACCATATTAAAAATGGAATAATTAATTAGGGTGTTACATTTATGATACGACTTCTTTTCTTGTTAATGGCTGAAAGTTTTCTAGGGATGTCTTTATGGACCTCCTGTTCTCCATTGGGCCAATCTTGTCCGAGTATGGCCTCATAGATTCTACATTTAGTGACTAGAGTGGGAAAGTCGTTGATTTGAAGTTATTCCACAACTTCTTTGATATAAGCTCACAATCCATTCTCGAACTGTGAGTAGACTACCTGCCCCGTCTTCGACTTTGAAGTAAGGCCAAAACTTCAGTAGTTCATCAAATTTAGCAGCATATTCACCTATCGTTATGTTTCCTTGTTTCAATTCTAGAAATTCCCTAGCCTTTCTTTGTTGGAAGTCAGTTGGAAAGTATTTTTCCAAAAACTTCTACTTGAATGCTTCCTAAGGTATAACGTCACCTATCCTTGGGAGTGTGGGCTTGGTTATGTGCCACTAGTTTACAGCTTTACTTGTAAACATGAAGGTAGCAAAATTCACCTTATATTCTTCTCGACATGTCATTGTAGTAAATATCTTTTCAATTTTAGTTATCTAATTTTAGGATCCTTCTAGGTCAAAGGAGCCATTGAATCTTGGTGGATTGTTTCTTCTGAAAGTTGTAAGTGCCCTATATTCTTCCTATGCATCGTCACGATCTTGTACCATTCGTTCTAGAACCTGTGTCATGCGTCCGAGTAGTCTCTAGGTGGTGTTGTTTGCTTGTCTTCCTGCCATCGATGCCTGAAGTCACAAATAACCCACATTCATTGTCTTTCCTGGTCATTTACGTCCATCGTAGTAAAGCACATATAATCCTAGCAAACAATATTTGCCCAATAGTGTCTTCTATTACGTATGTAGCTAGGTTCAAAAATTTGTTCACACAATATCAATTGTCATCAACGTGCCATCATACAATCCGTCCTACACTATTGTTTAAGTAGTGTAAGATTCAACCAATGTCTCACAACACTCATGGTTCGGTCCACACTACAACATTGATAGGATACTGCTCAGATACCAACTAATTGTAACACCCTTTTTATTTTTTCCAATTTATTTAATATTTTCTAATTTAGAAAAATAATTTCTTTTAATTGAAAAATAGTAGGACAAAATGTTTGTTATTAAGATTTCATAACAAAAGATTGCATTTTATAACATCTTGTTTTTAATATAATAAAATTATAATTATTAAAATTAGAAAACTTTTCCTTTCTCATTTAAATATTTTAGTTTAGTCAAGATAAGATTTATAATTTAAAAATTCTATAAGAAAATATTATTTAGTGGATAATATGGAGAAAGAGAGAGAGATTTTAATTAGTTAGTTTAACTAAGTTAAAAATTAATTTAAATAATAATATAAACCAATAAATAGAAAATAGATTTTTGATATCTTAGATGAAATAAAAATAAAAGAAGAGAATAAAATTACAAAGTAAGAATTTAATTGTTTAAAAGCTAAAAATAAAATTTTAATAAATAAATAAATTTAGATAAATAAAAATAAATAAATTTGATCAAATAAATAAATATTTGGTGAAAGAAAATATAGGAACAATAGGAGAAAGATATAAATTTATTTATAGGATTTTTGAAAAAATTTAGAAATCAAAAATATTATTTTAGAATAATTAAAACTGAAAAAATAAAAGAAAACAAACATAAGTAAAAAAAAAAAAAGGAATGGAAAATGAAAACGGGGCAGACTAAGTTCAAACCCAAGCCCTACAGGAAAAAGAAAGGTGTGTTGCCATCTGAGTTGGGAGCTCGTGGCACAAGAGCGAAGACAAGGAATAAATTAAAAATCAATGTTAGAAGGAAGGAGGAAAAATTTAAAATGCGAAATAAGAAAAGGGTGTGGAGCAGGTTCGAGGAAAGGCACGCCAAGGTCGAAGAGTAAGTAAGGAAGTAGGGTTTAACATTTGACCACTAGACCCATTATTGTTTATTTTACAAATCAAATGTACTTAAGCTAACGCCAAAAACTCGGACTGTCGTGAATGCTGCTTACTCAGCTTCTTCCACTCGAGTTCCTCACTTTACACGTCGTCGTCCTATACCCATACTCTGCCCATACTCTACAACCACCCTAGCTAGGTATGCCCATAACCTAAAAACTACTTAGGCACAAAGCAAGGGGCAAAAGCTTCCTATAAAGACAGAATCGAATCAAAGAAGAAGAAGAAAACTAAAGCATTAGTTTGATCAAATTCGCCTCGGATTTGACCCTAAAATCTTCAATTAGTTGTACTAATAGCTTTTACTCAATCCAAGCTTCCCCTTAGTTCCATTTAGTTAAAGAAAGGGAGATGGAATTGAGAATTCACTTGGACGCCGGAGCTTCGTCGAAAAAGCTTGAAACACTCGTCGGAAATTGAAAATTTAGGTAGGAGGAGTTATTTTTCCTTCAAAATTAATTGCTAGAAATATTATAGGTTATGCAAAATTTTTTTTTCTAAAGATCTAACCCTTTGAGGTGAACGAATTTGTTGAAAATGAATTGAACTCGAAATGTTGAAATTTTAAAATTAAAATAGAACAATTTTGTCCAAATAGCTTGATTTTGAAGAAATTATTAATTGAATAAGCTTCAAACATAACATTCAAAGGATTCTACATACAGAATTCCTATAATTAACAAACAAAACCAAAAATCTACCCATAATTGATTTTACGTTTAAGTTCGTGTTTAGAAAAATGAATTTTGCTCAAACCACACTAAATTGATGACCAAATGAATTAAGCTCAATTTGAGGTGAGTCGAATTTTACAAAATAAACTCAAACGGATCAAAAGGGAAGATTTTAGAAAATTCAAAACTCATTTTGCGCAAACCAGAGGCTTTGTCTTGAGGAAGAAGATGATGAAGGGTAGAAAAACCATTTTGCCCTTAGGGTGAAAAATTACCAAAATACCTCGGCTAAAAATTTGAAATTTTATTGGTTTTATTGTTTTAATTTGGGAAACGGGTAAAAATAAAACTTTACTCTAAAAATATAGTGTAGTAATACTTTTGATAAAGAATGAATTTATCAATAATTAAATTTTTATGTACATTACCAAAAGACCCATATTTTGAAAAGTTTAAAATTTTAACTATTTTGTTATTATAAACTAGGAAAAATGTAGTTAGATCCTTTTACATGTGAATCTAATATGCTTATATTATATCTAGGGTCAGAAACATGGTAAAAATCCTTACGAAATTACTTTTTTTATCTAAAAATGAACAAAATACCCTTACATTAATACATTAAAAATCTTTATTGTTTTAGTATTCCCTAATAACATTAGGTATTTTTATGACATTTACAAAGTCAAAAATGTGATTTTAAATCCTTAAAATTAAAATTTTGTGAAATGACTAAAATACCCTTTTTATGAGAAAATTACTAAAATACCCCTTTATAGAAAAAATTTCCAAACTAACTTCAAACTAAGATTAAAAATCTTTTTGGATGATCTTCAAAATGTGTAAATATGTGAAGGAAGAAATTTTTTAAAGAAAAATTATAAAAGACCATTTTACCCTTTTACCTATTTAGAAATTTTTTTTAACTAATGAAAGAATACTTTAAGTTTCCCATTGAATTGAAATATTCATTACCCAACTAAGCTAGAATTAAAATTGAATATGAAGAAAGATGAATTTGAACAACAAGTTTACGAGTCTTGGGAAAATGATCATTTGGCCCTTGTCTTATTCTTATGATATACTATTTGATTGATGTGATCCTTGAATGTGGCTTTAAATTCCCTATATTGTATGTATATATGTTGAACTAATAGTAGAAGTGAAATTTACTACCTCTAATGTTATTAAAGGGATACATAATAATGATAACTATCTTTGTGAGATAGTAAATTACATAAACAACCCTAGGATAAAAGATGAACTAAGAAACTCTCAGACAACAATATTTATTGGATGATTGCAAAGTAATAATGGAAGAAGGATGTTATCCAAATATATCTTGAAAACACACATCAATACTAGGGAAAAGTTTATAGATGGAATAAGGAAGGTATATTGGGTCAAAAAATCCTAATGAGTGAGAAATAAGACTAGAGAATATAAGGGTTGACCATACAAGGTACCTCATGAATGTTCTTAGGCTTTGGTGAGTCTTAGGGGGTAGATAAGGTGCCAAATTTTGAACCACTTAGAGTAAAGAGGGTGTCATAGAACTAGCTTGTTGTCCCTGACAAGCGAAGCATTACCAGGATCTAGTTGATAATAGCCTAGACTAGTACTAGACAGGATATGTACTCCTGATCCTAACCCAAAATTTGAAAACTTAGAATATTATTGTTATGCTCATGTAAGTCCTCCAAGAGTTAGTAGTATAGGAGGCTACGAAGGGCCCTAAATTGAGTAGAATCCCTAATTAGGTTCATTACGATGAGATGACAATTTATGTTAAATAAGAATAATCTATGTATGTATTTGCTTGCTTAAGGATAAATGACTCACTCCTACAGACCCCACATTTCAAATATAGATGGTAGATGAGTTCTAACCCATGTTTCACTTGTCAATAATACCTTTGTAAGGACGATGGACACATGATTGGATTAACTGAGATGATACATTTATGGACTATGTCAGATTCGCCTTTAAACCTCCAAGTTTCATTGTCCCATGGTAGTTCCACTTTATAGATATTCCTGTAATACTATCTTAGACCCCACTGCCTAGATTCACTGGTGTTCCAACAACACATCAACATATTCAGACTCCTCCCTGTCCGCAATCTTCTATAGGTTCAGTACCAACAGATACTCAAGACAAAAGAAAAGAATCCTCTATGGAAGAAGATCCATCTGAGGGACCTGACTAGATGTATTAAAACTGGAAGGCCATCTTAGATTTTATCTTTTGTTTAATTTGTTGAGAAATTCTAGAAATATAATAATTATACTTATTCTTTGACCTAATCTATATATTAAATTGAGCATGTTTAGATAAACTTAAATTAAATGGATATGTATGAAAAATTTATGTTTCTTCCAAATTGTAACCCCTTATGAGTTTAGATTTAAAATTTACCTGAATTAAAATACTTAGAAAAATTTTCTTAAAATTAAATAAATAAAAAGGGGAGCTACACGTTCCTCGAATTGATGTCAATATTCTTTCTTGATATTAAATATACATTAGATAATAAACATCACACAACAGAGATGAAAATCCCATTAGCTCAAAAAGTAATATTTTGAATTTTCATGCCATACATATAACGATGTAATACAAACATTACTTGTCTTGTTTCTATTGGCTAACACAACAAAAAAGTAGCATTTAATCAAAATTTAACTAGTAAACTCCTATAGAAAGTTTAATCCGAACATTCAAAAGGGTCTTCTTCCTTTGACTTCAATTGGAACCGAGTTTACAGGTGGGTTTCGATTTGACAGGAGTTGAGTGTGCCTAGGGGTTGTTGGAATATCAGGTGGAACCCTAGTGTATCTAAGGGGCAGGGTTTGGGTCAGGATGACATGTAGGTTTATATGAAAAAATTGTCCGTGAGGTATGACATTAGTGGATAAAAAGGAAAATCTCACATATACGGTAAATGTGTCGTCTTCAAATAAAGGATTGTGGGTCCATCTCCCCTCCAGAACATAAGGTGAAATCTGTTAATCATCAATATTTGAAAAGTGAGGTTGTAGGAGTTACCCGTTTATCCTTAAACACACATACAAACATAGAAACACTTACTCATTATAGAATCCTCTCATCTCATCATATCGTGTCTACCTATGTTTCTTAGCCAAAATAGAGCCCTTCACTACCTCCAATTTTCTAACTCCAAGAGGACTTACACGATACTTCATAATATTTTCTTATTCTGCATTTTGGGTGACAATCAAGAGTACATACCTTGTTTGGTACATTGGATTAGGATACTTTCAACTAAATCATGGTAATGCTCCACTTTGTTAGGAATGCCAAGCTGGTTATATGAAATCCCTTTATCTTAGAGTCGTTCATAACTTGGCACCTTATCTGTCCCTAAGGACTTAATTGAGCCTGTGTATATTCCTCAAGTACCTTCTGTAGTCAACCCATGTAGTTCTCCAATCTTAACTCACACATGTGTATTCTTAATCGACAACTTCCTCCAACATCCTTGATAACTGATTTTCTAGGTACTCATTTTAGTTTTTGAGGTTGCATTTCCTCAATCAATTTGTTTTACATTAAGTGAGTAATCATCATTGTGTAGAATCAAGTATTTATCTTTATTTCTACCTTTGTCTAGATTGCTCATTGAAGGATCACTTAGTATTTTATGATTTCCATTAGTCGAGTCTCATCTTCTATCTTAGGGTTCTTTGCTCAAGTTTTACCTCCTAGAGACAGTCAATTTAGAGCTACATCTTATAATTAGTGTTAGTAGAGGCAAGCAATCAATCCTCACAACTTTAAATATTAATTCTATAATAGACAAAAATAGTTAATGGTAAAGAAAAATTAGATTAGTTTCTCATGTCCTACTAATTTCATCTAATTATATAGATATTTATAATAATGTAGTAAAAGGAAGAGGAATAATTTGATATAAACATTTAATAAAAAGTAAATAGAAATTCATTTATTATGTAATCATATTTTTTTACTTATTATTTTTCCTCTCTCTTTCCATCTCTTTCTTTCTCTACTTCATCTCTCTCTCTTTTTTTCTCTCTCTCTCCCTACTTTCTCTCTCTATCTCCCTCTTTCTCCTTCCACTTTCTCTCTCTATTTCCTTTCTTTGTCTCTCACTTCCTCTCTCTACCTTTTCTCTCTCTCTCTTCACTTTCTCTCTATTTCCTCTCTTTCTCTATGTTAAGTTTTCACTAGAAGCGACTTAGCTCAACAGTTAAGATGTTGAGTATCGCACTACCTTGTTTCCCTTCCCTCAGGTGTATGGGTTTAGCATGTCCTCTTTTCTCCTTATCCTTCCCTTTTTAGCTTATCTTTTCCATTTAATAACATATATTTGTTTTGCTACCAATTCATCAAGTGTGGCAGCACAACTTAGTGGTGAGTGTTTCTTCCTTCTTACCAAGGAGTTGGGTTCGAACCTAGCCCCTCCCTTTTTCATATTTTTAGTTTTTCTTTTATTATTTATTTATATATTTTATTATATAATTAATATTTTCCAGTTTTAATT
>JAMLFT010006216.1:0-16385 GCA_026544285.1 Pachyrhizus erosus
AGATGTCACAAAATGTTGTGAATAAATAGAGACTTAAAAATACAGTTTTTTTTTTAAATAAGATTAAATATAAAATTAATCCCTAAAAAATAATACATTTTTGATTTTGGTCCTTAAGAAAAAATATTTGGTTATTGGAAGATTTTGTTTAGTCCCTAATATCAAATAATATTTTGGTTTTAATCTTTGTTGTCTTTAAAATGATGACATACTACTGATTTTGACTTTCAAGTGACTCGCTATGTCATCATGGAATCTATTTAACAAGACAATAATGAATAATTTTTTTGTCAAACTATACTTTTAAATTTCTTAATAGCTAATTTAACATCACTAATTATTTTAAACAAATAGAAATTTAAAAATATAATTTACTGGAAAAAAAATCATATGTGATTGTTTTATCATACTCTTTGATTATGAGATAGGTAATTGGATTGTTAAAATTTTTGTTACAACATTATTTAATGTTGTTACTTGACACTGAATAATAAAAAAAATATATTCAAATTACCAAAATGAAAAAAAACCTCAAGGACCAAAATAAAATAAAAAAGAACACTATTTTTCAAGGATTAAATTGATATTTAAGCAAAAAAAAATTATATATAACTATTCTATCAAACTTCTTGATAATGTGACAAGCCAATAAACTATCAACATTGTTATAATACTATCAATTAATGTTATTACTTGACAACAAAAACTAAAATAAAAAATTTTAAATCTTTAATAAACTAAAACAAAAACACTTTAAAGGACTATCCAATTTTACAAGGATCAAAATATTATTTAAGCATTTATATAATTAGTATTATTATCCAAGTAGTTGGACATACGATGAAAGTCACTAAAAAAAATAAAGGCCTAAATAACATTATGGTCCTACAAAATCTGGTGTTCTTTTTTAATTTTAGTCCTTTAAAGTTTTCTTTATTCTTTATGACTTTAGTCCTTTAAAAATTTAATTTTTTTAATTTTAGTTATTGTTCTAAAATAACAACATTAACTAATAACGTTATAATGATATTGACAATCCATTAACTTATTACATCGCCAAGGATATTAATAGGACAATTACATGTATATTTATGTTTTGGTAAATTATATTTTTTAATTTTTCATAAACTAATTTAACATCAATGATTTTGAATATTTGAGGATTCAAAAATATAGTTTACAAAAACAAATTACATGTGACTATTCTATCGACTTCTTAATTATATGACAAATCAATGGATTGTCCATATTGTTATTACATCATCATGTAATATTATTACTTGACTACAATAAATAAAACTAAAAAATTTTAATGGACTAAATATAAAGAAAATCTTTGAAAAAAAATTAGAATAAAAAAAACCTTCCTATTTTATATGGACCAAAATTTTATTTAAGTAAAAAGTAAATTGAAACTTATTTTATTGTAATGTTATTATTGTTGTAAATATTGGTAAGAAAAATGAAATGTTTTTTAATTGGGAATTGTGCATTAAGATGGGACTTGTACCATTGTATAAATACTATTTTAGTATTATAAAATAAGAGGATTGGGTCAATGTTGTGAATATGGATTAATGAAAAAAAATAAAAGATGGACAATTATAATATGAATTTAGGGTTTAGAGAAAGGTGTCCTAAGGGAAGTTGTCACAGGTGATGACATAATTAACTTGCTACTCTGTAATTCGCTAACTTAGGTGGAGTTTTATATATGAGGGGAAGAGGGGTGTCCATTTGATGAGTTCTTACAAATGATGATATAATTAGCCTACTACTTCTTTGTCAAATTCACTAAGGTGTGTGATTCATGGGGACTAGATTAAGAGCTCAATAGGGGTGTCCACCGAATGTAGGTCTGATTAACTGAACTAGTATAAAAACCATTTGTGCACTCTTTTCTAACCCTTTCCCTCTTAATTTGTTTTATCATTTCGATAAATTTCTTTATATGCAAATTATATGGGGTTAAGGTTTGGGAATATAAAATCTTTTTTCTCATTAAATAAAATATAATTGAATATATTTAAATATAACTAGTTCTTTTGAGATTAGAGATTTAGTGCAAAATGATTTTAAGTAACTCAATTCACCCCTTATTAAAGTATTGAAAGTACTTGGTTGACAATTAAATACCACTAAATATGTGATTTTTAAAGTAATTATTATTAAAATTAATAATTATACTACACATAGCAATCTATGATTAAATAAAAATGTAAAAAATTTACATCATCAATGTATTCTAATTAAATTCTTAAGTTGTTTCTTTTTTCCAACTCACATCTTTCTATGCTCTTAGTTATTTGCTTCAATTCTTTTTAATTCTTGAACCGTGTCATTAATACACATGCAAATAACTCACATAGAAGAATATAAAAACTTTTAAAAAATAGTTAATAAAAATTGAAATTTTTTAGTTAGATTTAATTTTGTATAAGTATACAAATATTTTATATAATTTATTTATTTCTCTCCGCTTATTATTTTACTCATTTAAATAAATAGAGAGATTTTTTAAAACTTCTGATCTCTTTGTTCCTTTTCTTCCAAACTAGGGGTGACAAAAAATTATTCATGTTTGTGAATACTTATGAGTAAATTTCATAATGAATTGAATAAGATAGTTACACAAATGCTTGCAAGTAACTTAAATGGTTTTTTCTCTACCAATTTATTAATAAAGCAAGGGCGAGTATCAAGGTACCCATGCTTGTATTATCGCAACCAAATGTCACAATGAAACAACAAAAAATATTTAAAAAATAGAGAGTTAGCGTTGTAATTTAAGGGAAAACTTACGAAAAATCATAAAACAATCTCAAACCTAAATGTGGATTCAAGAGTCAATTACACATAGAGAAAATATTAAAACCTTACAATGTTTGATATAAAAACAATTACCCTTAACACAATGTATGAAACTAGTAGTTATCTTATTCCTTTGCTTACAAAATTATTAATCTTGTCCATTATTAAATTGGATTTATTTTATTTATTTACACATGCACGCTTATTTTTGGAATAAATATTTTATTTATTTAATTTATGATAGGAATTATTTATTAAAATAATTTTTATTAAAAAAATATTAAATTTATTTATTTAGTTTAGATTGACAAGGGTGTGGACTATTGCTCATACATATTGTCGTACCTCTCATGTTTTTATTTCATTTTGATTTTTGTTATTTATTCTGTTAAAACAAAAGACATGGATGAACGTCAAACCTCTAAAAAATTTATGATTTTAATTATAATAAATAAATAATATAATTTAATAAGTATTAATGATTTGATGAGTATATTGTCAACAATACATCTTAAAGCAATGAAAAAGGTAGTATCTCTTAACATGGACACATGGTATAAATACAAAACAAGCTAAGCATCCTAAGCACTAAAACGCTGAATACGTCCAGATGACATTATTAGTAAATATACGTACAACGAATTTTCACAAAAACTATACGTCCTAAACATATAATTTGAAAATATATCCCGAATCAACAAATGTCTTTAAGCAACTTCAAACTTGTTTTCTACTTACACTTTCATTAAGTTTGATAATTCTTAAATACTTTAAATGTCTAAGATAGTTGTAATCTCAGTTTACTTCTGATTTTATCCTTATTATTTTCCTAACATTTAATGAAAAATAATAAGCATAATAAAGATAAACAGACTTCCAAATCAAAAGGATCATCGAGCTATGAAGTCTATCATAAAATAAAAGACTAAAGTAGAAAATGTTCAGATGGACAATTGATATGTCAAAACATAAAAAGCAAAAAGAAAAGATAAAAGACAAGTATATTCTCTCGTCTTTGACAAAATTTGAACTCCTATAGCAAAAAGACGTAAAGTAAAGTTGTGCATTTAATACATGTCGGGATGAGAAGAAGGTAGAAGAAAGTTGTGTCATAATGAATATATCTCCTTAAGTTTATATAAAGACCAAAATGCATGAAGACAATGTTGGAAGAAACTCTTATTGTACTTTGTCTTAAAAATGTTTTATATGTCAAATATCTTACATCTCTTCTTGAAATTTTGCTCTATTAAATTGTAATCTTGTGCTAGAACTTTCATGTTCTCACTTTGTGAGTTATTTTGTATCTTGTAAAGATATGAGAAAGCCAATAATGGTTGAGTGTAAAAAAATACTTTGGATAACTTAATCAAGTAATTAAGTGTTGTAATCATAAGTGACAATTAAAGAATATTTGAGTTGGGAAAATAGAAATGATAGAGAACACTTGTGTATAGTCAAAAGTGACAGATTCATTACTTGTGTTGCAAACAATTTTTTGTTTAATGGAATCCTTTTGGTTAAGGGGGAATTGGACATATCTCAAGAGATAGAAGAAACCAATATAAAAAGCTTTTTGGTATTGTGTTCATCCTTCACAGTTTATATGTTTGTATTTATGAAATTATTTTTATTCATTTCATACATCTTTTCTAAAAAGTTTACAAAAAACTTGCAAAAATCACATGTACATTTATTCAATCGTCTCTTCTAATATGTTTTCTAAACCTTCATATTCTATCAATTATTTTATTGTTTTGTTTTAATTTTAATTTTTAATTATTTATAAATATCCAAAAATATTAAGTGTTGAAACCTGCTTATATGAAATTACTTAAATACCTTTACATATATATAACAAAGAATTTGTCCTAATTTTTCATACTTATGGACTTATGAGATTAAAGTATTTTAGTTTATTGAGTTTTGTTTAGACTTATTAGATTGAAGTATTTTAGTTTGTAAATTTAGCTTCTAAATTGAAGTATTTGGATTAGGGTATTTATGGATTTCAAGTATTTTGAATAAATTATTGATTAACACAATTGTTTTGTACTTCATTACTTGTGTTGATTAATTGATAATTGAAAGAAGTATTGATTAGTAAAATTATTGATGGATTTTAAAAAAATTAGCAAATATCCATGGATACCTATAAAATTTTGATAACATCTCACAAATGTTGATAAAATTAATGGGTTTCTATTTAATGAATCCTTGTGCGGGTATGAAGTGGACACGAGAAAATTGTTTACCTAATCAAAATAAGTTACGAAGGTTGCTTCATGTTCCAATTGTTATTTTTTCTTATCCATTTATCTTAAATTCCAATAATTATCTTCTTTTTTTTCCTTGTGATGTTTTGTTTTGTTTTTACTTTGAATTATGAATGTTTAGGAATTAACATGACCTAAAGTAGATGTACAAATTCTATTTAATGTTACCATGATTTTGGAAGAACCTTGGAGAAGAGAAGGAAGTTTTTGTTATTTTAAAAAGATAATTCACTTAGCGAGAGATAATGGTTGCTTAGCAAGAATATTTCATTGGTTGAAGCCATGTGACATATGAATTTCTCTTAAAGGGACATTTTGGTTTTTGAACAAAAAGCCCCTAAAGTTGATTCTATAAAAGATGGATTTCATTTAGCAAGATGTTTGGTCGCTAAGAGAAAAGTGCTTTATTGAGAAGAGACAAAACAAAATTGTGGAGAAAGAAAAATAGCCAAACATTATGGGAACAATTTGGTATCCACTAAAAGTTTTTTGTTGTGCCTCCCTTCACCACCTATAACACCCCAATTTCTAAGTATTAGACATAAATCCTAAGAAAAAAAAGTTATGACTACTCTTATGTTATATTTTATTTGTCAATGTTATCATTATTATTTTTATATTATTATTTTTGTTGATTGTTATTGCATTATAGTTGGTATTAATATTATTATGTTTGTCTTACTATTAATAATCTTGTTAGTAATGTTTTTATTATAAGTACTTTAATGCTAGCAATTAGTAAGCATGTGATAATAGGACCTACAGAGTTTCTAATGCCCAATAAAGGGTTAAGTTCACCCAAACCTTTATATCTACCTACATATTATGAGAAAGGAAAAGAAGAATGTTAGGGTTATTAGTTGTTAAACATAGAGAAAGAAGAGAAAAAAGAGAAGAGGAGGAAGAAAGGGAGAAGTAAAGGTTAGAGACCTAAGTCAGAGCTTTTCTTCGTGCCTCTATACAAGTGAGTGCTTTTCCTTTATCTTTTCCTTCCCTTTAGCCATTAAAAGTATAAATTTGATTATACAAGTGATGTACTTGATGATTGCTAAGTGAGGGTAAGACCATAAGAGTTAGATGAATGGATTGTTGGGTAAAAGATTTTAGACCACGTATAATGTCTTTAGAGCACTCAATGACACATTATGTCTCATCCTTTTATGCTCCTTCTTTTTCAAGAAATAAGTGATGATGAGTAACAAGAAGCTTACTATCTTATTTCAAAAGATATAGCTCAGTTACATTTTATATTTTTTCATGCATTTCTTTTATATGTTGTATGATCCTGTGATATAAAAACATTTTGTATCTAAATATAATTGGTATTTACATTGTAATTTTATATATTTACACATTAATTCCTACACATGTTGTTTAAATGTTTAAATTTCTGCATTTCTAGAAAGCTAAGCTTAGTTACGATAATATCTTTTAGGATATTACACCACCAACCTTCCATTTTTGCTCCATTTTTTATGCTTCTCATGACAATGAGAAGTTAAACTCGCCCTTGTTTAGAGATTTGGTGTACTAAGCTACTTTCATGTAATTATTTTCACTATTTATTTGATATTTAATTTCATGTTAGTGTCTATCTTTTGTGCTTAATTCTTGTTTTTGGAATAATCACCCTTAAACTTGTTTTTATGGTTTGAATGCTATTGGAAAATAGTGTGTCAACTATGAACTAAAGAAAGCATTTAAGGAATGTTATATCTATAAATAGAGTAACATTTCCTATTCTTCTTATAACCTTTATTCTCTCATTCAAGTTATTTGGCTAGACTCACCAAGGAATTGGTAATGGAGTCAAATAACATAGTCTTTTTCACTTAAGGAGTTAACGTCAGAGAAAAATAGGTTATGTTAACATGGTAGTCTTAACTGAATAAATATATATCTTTTCATGGTTGAGATGAGCTTGGTGGAATTAAACCCCCAACAACCTCATTGTATTGTGTGAAACTTTTTCTACACACCTAGTGTTTGTTGAAATTCTAACTATTTATGTTTATTTAATTTTAGTCTTATTTAATTGTTTACATAACTTTAAACTTCTATTTTATAACCATCAATTTATTTTACCTTAGTCTAAGTATGAAACATGTATATTTTAACCTAGTATTACGCAACTACTTGTGGAAAACAATCTCTTATTAAAAATACTATATAATTAGGTACGTTTTTCAATCATGTAACACATGTCTCGTCTCATTACCATCGCTAATCCAATTAATGTATTTTTCTACCTATTTTCTTGCACTATTCCTTTTTTTCTCTTATTTATTCTTCCTATTTAATTTTTAATCCAAATATAACACTAGGATTTGGATTCTTAAGCCTTTAATCTCCCACTCCAAGTTCAAATTTTCATGATTTTCATTAGTTCTAGTTGTTCTTCCTGAGATTAATATTCTAAATTAAGGAAGACAAAATAAAACCCTTGGCTCAATCTTAAAGATAAATAGTTATCAAATTTTGTTAAAAATCAATTGCATTTAAATTTTGGATTATTAAGAACAAATCAATGGATTTAGAGTTAAATAGTTATCATACTTTGTTAAAAATTTTGCAAATTTAATACATGTGATTAAAATTTGAGTTTAAATAAATCATTGTTTGAAATGTTGATGGAAGATGTTAATTATTTATTTGAAATCCATGGTATTTTTAATCATAAATTTTTTTATTTTTGTAGCTAGGGTATAAGAAAAGTAGGGAGTAATTATATTAAGAACCTCATAAGTATAATAAAAACCAATTGCATTTAAATTTTGGAATAAATGGAATGGTAGAATTGTAGTTGAGGATCTACGGGAAGTAACATAGTGTAGTAGTTTAATAATTGTTCTTAATCGCTATAATGTTCATGTTGAAGATAGCACCAATAAAACACAAAATGTAAATAGTGGTGAAGCCATTGTACTGAATCTAAAAATATTATTCAATGCTTATAATTTTTCAAGAATGATAAAATGGATAATTTATGTGGAAATCAATTTCAATGAATAAGAAATGGATGAACCTTAACTCTGTTTTTAATAGCTAAAGTAGTATTTTTCTTCAAAGCGAGGAGATAATTTTTTAGTCAAAATATAATTTACTGTATATCCTTATGTAGATTATACATGTCGTATTTCTTATTTATCTAATATATATAGATAGAATGTAAAGTTTCGTTACAAAAATAAAAAAGTGAAAATAGATGTAATTATTTTTTTCAAGAGTAATAATAATGTGTATACAGAAAACACTAACATCCTTCTTATTCCCGAACTCAAGTAGATGACAAATTCTATTAGTTTCATATAAGTTGTATAAGGATAAGGGAAAAAAATATAAAATACCTTGATTAATGCAAGTGAAATATAATTTTATATTTTATATGTGTTTCTTAAAATATGTAACTTTATTGTAACTTAAAATATTTTATATTAAAATTTGGTTTCCTTCATGTAAGCCTTTTGTGCTGTACGATAAAATACTTAATTATTTTGGGTTGAAAAAGATAATATATTTAAAAGATAGGAAAAACAATTATGTATGTATACTTCCATATATAACTTTAATTTTTTAAAAAAAAATTCAATGTATTAATTGTTTATAATTAAATTTTTTAAATTTATTTATTTTTAAATGTAGTTTTAAATATTTTGAATTAATTTAAAAAATAAAAATGCGTAAAAAAATTAGTCAATAAAGCCTCATTGAAATAAATCTCCAATATTATTATCCAAATTTAAAATTCAGATAATTTTATAACATATGATCATTTATTTTAATATGTGTAATTTTATTGTGGTTTAAAATATTTTACTTTAAAACTTAATTTTGCTTTATATTTTTAATATTTAAATGTAAATACAAAAAAGACCTTGACATTGCAGGACATGGACATTAATTATGATATCAGTGAATATAACTAAATTTCTTCTATCCTATTCTATTATTTTGTTTTATCACTCCAAATAAAATATAAATATGTTCTCTATTATTTATTTTTAAATAAATAATTATAGATATAAATCATTTTAAAACACATATAATTAATTAAAGGCAAGCGTAATCTGTGCAAATGCGTTCAAAAATCGTATCAATGTCATAATCATAATCATAAATTACATGTATAAATAATAGAAACCAATAAAAATACCAAGCCTATTCGCTTTAACATATAACAAAGCATAAAGAAAAGTAAAATCAAACAAAACATAATAAAATCTAGAAATGTTTAATTATTATTTTGATCCTTATTATTATAATATTTTTTTATTTTAGTCTTTATAATTTAAAATATTATATTTTAAGTTATAATTTTAATTTTTTTAATTCTTTTGATTACCATTATCTAAAATGGTCCAACGTTATTATATCAAAATCTTTTTAAAATCATTATTACATTAAAACTAACAAAAAAATTATTAAAAAATTTAAACATTTATAATTTTATAATAATTTTAAAAAATTAGAAATAACAACTTGAAAAAATTTAGATAAAAATAAAAAAATTTAAAAATTACAACAATATAGATCAAAATAGATATTTTAAATTATATGGGCTAAAAAGATTATTAGAATTATAAATACTAAAAAGTAAATCCTTTTAAAAATCTTTTTAATCTTTATAGTTATAATAATTTTTTTCTTTTATTCCATATGGTTTAAAACATCTATTTTCATCATCAGCTACCAACCATTATGTTCCTTTGCTTTCATATTTCTCCTCTACACCCTCTCACCCATTTCTCTCCTGCCATGTTCTCACCAACGACAATTTCCATCAAGTACAACATGCAGCCCTATGTGATATGTTCATTTTTTTTTTTCATTGCATCAACAAATTTGTTCAGGTTCATTAACTAATTGAATTTTGAAGGGCCTAATTGGCCCGTTCATCTTTCCTCGCATCAATTTAATGGATGCCCCTTTGGTGAATGTGTTTCATTTTCATTGCATCTACTGCTGAAGACAGCCTAGGAATGAACCAGTGTGTCAAGAGCAATAGAAATAAACTTTATAAATAGAGTACAAAGTACAAATACACTTTCATTGTATGTTTTATCATTTTAATTAATTACAATGAATTACTTTCATAGTACTCAATTTTCTGAAACAGTACTGCAGTTGCAACATGAACTCATGATTGATGTCTTTCTCTTCCCTCTGATTTCATGCCCTTCTAGTTTACAGCAACTCTTTGAACCTTTTGTTCATGACTTGGGCTGCTTGCGCTCGAGGGCAAAAATGCATGCTTAAACAGGTTCAACAAATATCGTATCCTATGTCATCCACTGATTAGTCAAATTTCAAATATTGAAAAAAGCACAGAAAATTATTTCCTCCACGTCTAGCTAAATGTTCCATCAAAAGACAACTTAAAATTAAGGAAACTTAAATAATAATGTGAAATGATATTGACATCACTCACACTCACCCCTGAAAAAATTGCTCCTAACAAATGATATTTGCTAGTGGTTGCAGATAAGATTACAGTCTGTGAAGGGAGCTCAATTTTTGCACACTGCACAAAGATGCAGCGTTAAAATGATTCTAATATACTAGAAAATACATTTATATGTAGCTAAATATATCCATTCAGTCAACAGTAGGCAGGGCAAAGATTTTCTTATGATAAAATTTAAAATGATAGAATTGATTCCCATATATAAGACTTACCAAATTTGTACTCATCAGATGCTCGTACAAATCAAGATTGTTGAATTGAATTATGTGAAAGAACACATAATCAATGGGTCCACCACAAATCCTAAGTTCGAACATTATTAAAATATGTATAAGATTTCCTCACAAAAGGCAATGTTAACTAAAAAGAAAGCAAAAACATTATATGCCATAAATTTACTTCATTGTATAGTTGATAGCCGTTGTGGGTATGAAGAGGCCGATATTCAGCCTACATGACCACTGAGAAGTAAGCCTGCAATGACGAACAAAGAGTTGGGCAAAAAATATCACTAATAGGATCCCTCACACACCCAAAAGATTTTAGATGTAACACAAAACGATTAATGTAGTTCACATTTCTTACCTACCTTCATAAAGTTGTTTCAGGAGTGTTGTTTCATTCTATTAAACATGATTACAATAACTATAACTCATTTTCATATTATGTAGTACTCTATAAATCTGAATAGTCCAATTATGAGTTATAAAAGATGATAGTATAAAAGACATTTATTTTTTCTCTTGTTTTGATTGGAATGATTCATTTTTTTAGATGAATTATTTAGATAGTAAAGGTTTAAAGTTCTATTTAAGAACGAGATTTAATAAACATTAATTATCTCATTTCTTTATTTATATTCTCACTGTGACATGAAGTCTTGAAAGAGTTAAAATACATTTTATTATTTTTTTAAATGCATGTCTTGACTTTTTACTGTTACATTTATTTAAAAAATTAAATTATTTTTTAAATAAATTATGACTTTAAATAATTATATGTGTATTTTTAAATTTTTATTAAGAAAATTCTAAATTATGATTCCAACAAAGGGTCTTGTTAAACTAGTAATGTAAATTAAAGAATCCTGAATATATTTTTTCAAGTTAGTTAAAAAAAATTTAAATAATTTTTATATTTTTCATATGATACTATCTTCAATTCTGTATATAAGAAATAAATATCTAATTATTTAAAATCAATAAAAAATAATTCAATTAATTCATTTTAATTAATAATATCATATATTTAAATTTTATTTTAAAACTATTTATTGAATTAACTAGTTAAAGTGGTAATTATATGTAATGACACTAATAATTTAAGAAATATTTTTTCTCAACTAATAACTATGAATTTTATTGATAATAATTCAATAAATATATTTTCATTAATAAATTTCATAATAAAATAAAGATAAAAAAATTCCAATAATACATCCTCATTAATAGATTTTATAATAAAATAATAATATGAAAAAAAATATAATCAATACATTTAAAAGAGATTATATATTTTTTATAATTAGAATCAAAATAATATTATCATTTATTTCTTATATAAAATATCAGAAGTAATATTTTTTTTCCCCTAACATTTGGCAAATGTTTGTTTTTGTATTAACACGAAGGACAGGTAAGAAAATATAGGATTTGAATATAGATTCACTTACGTGATAGGTGATGTTGGATTCCTCACGGCCTGTTTCATAAGGAAAAAGAGGGGAAAAAAATTGAGCTGCTTTGTAGTCAATTCTCATAATTGTTACCATGCAGGTTGCTCAAATAAAAAGTAGGAATAGAAGCCCCTTCTGATATATCTCATCTAACAAATTAAACATTTAAGCCAAGAAATATTTCTTCAACAATAAATTAAGTATATATACATCATACCCTTGCTTGACTAAGGAATTGGCGATACGAGTGAACTTTTCCAACCAAAGATCCCTACATGCACAAGAAAATATATTCATCGTATAAGCATCTCTATAAACCATATATATCAATATTACCAAATTTAATGTTAATTAAAGTAATATATATTTTAACAACATGTTCAATCTTTTACCTAATCATATATTTAATAGTGATAAATAGTGCACATATAGGACTAAGGCAACAAAATCCAAAATGAACATATTTGCAGCTTACAGAGCACATCACATAACATGTTCCTTCACTGCTAAACTATCAATAAATTTAATGTATAAGATGTACTTAAGCACTGGTGATAATATATAAGTATGAAAGCATAATTAAGCAGCTATATTAAATCAAATATTTATTATGATATACATGCTTATCTTAATATGGTTGGAAAGAATTGTGTTTAATGTTAGCTATATCATATCATAATCACACTTTAATTCTTTTTAGATATTTATATTTGTATTTAATTAAACCAACTTCGATGTGCAATGCTAGAATTTGAAACTCACTAAAGTATAATGCAATCAGGAATGAACCGACGGTTAAGTCAAAATTAATTATACATGTAGAAGGTATCAAAGTAATTTCTTCGCAGCATAGGATAAATTTTACACAAGTAAATAAGCTATCAAAATTAATAAAGCAACTGGAAAGAAAACAGTATAAAAATAAGTTAAACGTGATATATAATTAATGTTAACAGTGTATGTACAGATCTTGGAATCCAGAGAAATATAAAGGCAGAGATGGTTTATGGTTTATCACTTCAATTGTTTGGTTTTCTTGGATAATTTCAAATAGGACTTCAATCACGGAACTGGAAAGCCATTTTGTATTTTGTAATCAATAACTTGACATATATATGCAGCTAAACTATTTCATATAAAGGGCATAGATATATATACCATCCAATTAAGTTTAAGAAGTTACCATAGCATATATTATGTTGCTCATTTATCAAATAATGAGACAGCTTAGCTTACCTCCCATGCAGGCACGAATTTTGGGAAATCCTCGAAAGGTGGTGGCTGAAGACAAAACTGTTCCTGATTACTCTGAGGCATCATTGCAGGTATACCTTGTGGAGCGATCATTTGGTATGGAAGGTACTTTGGAAATTGTTGGTGACTGCTGCTGCTACTATCATCAGGAAGCACTGATTGAAATTGAGTGATTGGGTTTCCCTTTGTATTAGGAAACATGGAATCACCAAGTGAAACATCTACTTGTGAAGGATCTTGTGGATCAATAGTTGCTGATCTAGCTGTTGTGCTAGCACTAGCATTAGCATCAACAACAACACTAGCATCAATACTAGCATTAACAGTGGCAGTAGCATTAGCACCAACAACAACACTAGCATCAATACTAGCATTAACACTGGCAGAGGCATCAACACCAACAACAACACTAGCATCAATATTAGCATTAACACTAGCACTAGCATTAGCACCAACAACAACACTAGCACTAGCATTAGCACCAACAACAACACTAGCATCAATACTAGCACTTGCACCACCAGCAGTTGAACTTGCTAGTTTCTGTTCTAGTTCCTCCACTGTTTTAAGGACTTCCAATGAAATATCATCTAAAAGAATTGGCTCATCTTCGAAAGTGCTCTCTCCCAGTTGACAAATATCATTGTCACTACTTAGCTGTGCCATTAAATCATCATATATATTCCTTGGCATGGAGTAGCTGAGGGAAGGAAAACACATCTCATCCGTTGCTCCCTGTAGGATAGGCGGGAATAAGGTATTTTCATCGTCCTGAACACAGAAAGTGTGTGAAAAATAAATAATGAGCCCAAAATAGATGGAAAGTGCTGTAAAAGAATTTTAACTCCTTGATGGTGAAAGAGGAAGAATATCTCGAATTATTTTACAAGTAAAATACGTTTTTAATTCTTTAAAATATTTCAGAGTGTGTTGATTGTAGCTGCTATAAAAATTTAACACGTTTTTAGATTTTACATTTATTATAAGTGATGTAGTTTAATACTTTGTTAGAAATTAAAAACACATTTTTTAAGTAAATATAAGAATTAAAAATATATTAAATTTGT
This sequence comes from Pachyrhizus erosus, assembly GCA_026544285.1. Classification (NCBI taxonomy): domain Eukaryota; kingdom Viridiplantae; phylum Streptophyta; class Magnoliopsida; order Fabales; family Fabaceae; genus Pachyrhizus; species Pachyrhizus erosus. The sequence continues at coordinate 14,548 of JAMLFT010006216.1, forward strand.
ATAACGATTAAAACTAATTTTTTTGAAATATTTTAAGAGACTAAAATTATAAGCTACCTTTTTTACTAAATAAATTTTAATTTTTTTATAAAAAATAAGACAGTACGTACAGGTCTAACCTTTTGGACTCCATCCATGGTTTGCTCCTCGATGGTCATGTAACTAGCTGAGAATAGGTCTTCTGAAAATATTAAACAAAAGGCAAATATTAAAAACAGAAATTTTCCTAGTAGTCACTAATGCGGCAAAGGGGAAACAGAAATAGAAAAAAAAAATCATAAGCTTCAATACTAATAAATCATAAATAAAGAGAGAGAGATGCAAGTTTTGACGGCTTGTGTCGGACAAATCATTAATAGAAAAAAAAAAATGAGATGCAAACCTCTGATGGCTTTTGACACAAGAATGTTATCAATACATTATTTATATTTTATTTCTATATTCATAATTAAATTATCCTCACTATATGTACCGCACAATAATCAAACCAATTAGAGGTAAAGTTTAATCAGAATAAAGGAACAGCAAGAGTTATTTTACTATGAGAAGGTGATCAGAAGAAAAGGGGGGAAAAAAAGTATAACCAACACATATTTAGAGAGAGAACCTTGAAGAAGATCATTAGTGAAAATTATGGGAAATGTTGCATCAGTCGTTGTCTTCCTTGAGTCTACACTTGTTTTTGAGGGTGAATCCATTGTTCCTTTTTTGTTAAAGAGGTTGATTGTGTTCTTAACTCCTTAAAATTTCTTGACACAAAAACTGTAAACCGAACAATTCTTAATCGATGAAGGGAGAGTTTACATTAGAGGGTCTTTACTTCCACGTTTCTTTCCCTTTTATTTGAGTTATGTTTTCATTGGTGACGTTAACGTCTTAATTATTCTTTAGAAAAAGTTAATAAAAGGTAACTAATTTACGGATCCTGATGCTGTGCAACCGGAGCTTTTTCCAATTTCTTTACATCGCTCTACTATTACTTCATTTCTCAGTTACTTAATTTTTTTACATAACAAAATTTCATGAAGGGCAATGGCGTGAAAGTTATGAGTGGTGAAGAGAAAGTAGATTACAATATTTGTTTTACATACCCTTTCAATAATGTGAGTGAGGTGGAATAAGGGTAATATAGTCTTACTATTTCTCATCTCGTTTATCTTCTACCTTTTTACCTTTTTTAGCATGAAACAAATGACATAAAAAGTAGCAAAATAACATGGATGATGTGAGTTATAAGAATTTCCAAACCTCACAATCTTTTCAAGATACTTTGAATCAATATTGGGCAATAAGGACTCAAGGTTGACTTGCCTTATACCCTATATTTAACCACTTGCTAATAAAAATAAATGAATAAAAAAACTATCTTTAACCACTTTTTATCTGTCATTCTTTGAAACTGAAAACTACAGCAAACAAGAAAAACTGAAGAAACTTTGGAAAAAGATGTAAAAGAAGACATGTGAGGCAACAAACGAAAGTGAGAATGAAGAGGAGGGGCCTCCTTGATCGTTAATTTTATTTAATTAATAACAATTAGCCATAAGAAGACAGTTTTTTTTTTTAAGATATGAAGAAAGGTGTTAGTAATTGTTTGTTTTTACTCATTTTCTTTTATAGAGCTAAACGTTCATAGTCAAATTATAATACTTAATTTACTTAGTTACCAATTACTCAAACTGAAAATCTTTAGACAGAAGATATTCATTTCACTCAAATTTGTATATCCAGAAACCACCTAAAAATTTAATTAATTATATATATAAATATGATTAATTTTATTTAAAAATTATTAATAATATTATAAAATTATTAACTATTAAACATGAATAAATATA
>JAMLFT010006217.1:0-16383 GCA_026544285.1 Pachyrhizus erosus
GAAGTCCTTGGGGGTGTTTAGGCACCAAGTTTGTGAACTGCTAGAATTAAGGAGTCACAATGCCGGCTTGGTAACCCTGACAAAGCATAGCATTACCAAAGTTAGTAGAGAGTATCTAAGCCATGTACTAGCTTGAGATATGTACTCTTGACTGTTACCCAAAAATGTTGCAACTTATGGAATTGCTAATACGATTACATAAGTCCTTTAGTGAAAAGGAGTGAATGAGGCAGCAAGGCTAAAATCAATAGAAATATATCTAGGGTACGACACGATGAGATGAAATAGATATATTTACAAATATGTATGTTTTGTATATGATTAGTCAGTACTCTAATACTATATAATTAAAATTTAGAATCGAAGATTCACTCCTACACTAACCATTTCAGGAAACGATGTATGAGGAAATCCATCCACTTTTCCATTTACTCCCTTATGTGGACGATGGTCTAGAGACCCACTATATCAATTATATACATATACTGAATATGTGCGTTTCACCTTCTTTCATGCAGCTCCCTTATCTCCCACTTCCTACGGGAAAATCGATCTTCTAATCATTTTAATCCAAGTGGAACCTCCGAGAGTATCAGTGTCACCTCCTAGTTTCCCCTCTCACCCCTGAAGGAGACGACCACGTAACTCTTCCACTGGTCATGCTAGGTTTAGATAACCAGACTTGTTCCCAGCATTGATATATTGGAGGAAGAGGATCCTTTGGAAGATCTAGGAGAAGATGCTTAAAAATTTTCCTTTTGTATTACCAACAATGTATTATATAAACTTTTGTGTAATGAAATCAAATGACTGTTACGTTTTGGATATTTTGTTTAATGAAAAAGTAGTCGTTACAATTAAAATATAGTTTACTTTAAAATATATATCAAGATTATAAATTGGAATTGAAATAAATAATAAAGTACTAGATAGGTGAGTCGCCGTGTTTCATTAGTTATTAGATTCGATAGTTGGTTGTAACATTATGATAAAAACAAAAACAAAATCAAATAAATAAAAATAGTAATTAGAATAAGGAATTAATACATGTTAAGTAAATAAATAATAAAATAATTACAAGATAAAGAATTTCTTACTAATAATATGTAAATATTTCTAGAGAAGATCAATTTAATGTGTGTTTGTCTCCAAATTAAAATTTGGAAAAGAATTAATTGTTAATATATAGTTAATATAATAAAAATAAATAATAGAAATTTTAAATAAGGGAAATATTATTTAGTGATACTTATATTTTCCTTGACAAGGGTGTTTAAGTATGTGTGGTTGAATTTATATTACATGTTTTAAGAATTTAATCATTGTTATTATAATTGTTAATTGTAATTAGTTAATTGATTAATTAAGAATCACGGTAATATTAGTAGTTAAAGTATAGACAATAGCACGTGATAAGAATAAATAACAAGAAATTGTAGTAAGGAGGATTATCCTCTTCATTAGTATTAATACTGATATTATGAATGATTGAGTTATACTAAAGTGTCTATAAAAAATTAAATTATTGTTGTTGTAATTGTTAGTGTGATAAATATTTACTAATTTATTAATTAGAAATAAATAACAATCTAATTACAGAAATTAAGAAAGATTTTGCTCTAGATAATCAACAGATAAACATATATATTGAAGAATAAAATGTTAAGTATAAAGATTTTAATGAAATGAAATATATATGTAAATATATATACGTATATGTAATTAATCAAGTTAGAAATAAATAAAAAATAAAGTTGGTAGAAGTTATGTAGAAATAAAACAAGTAATATATTTAATATTTTAGATTTTTAGAATAATTAAAATTTGGAAGAAATTAATTATATAATGATAAAATAAAAACAAAGGCTAAAAAATCAAAAAATGAGGGTTGGGATTGGAACCCAAGCCCCCTGGGAGAAGAAAAATGCTTTTCACCACAAAGCCACAGGTGATAATCTAAAGTAACACACACACACACACACATATATATATATAGGACAAATAAGCAAAAGGAGGGAGGCGAGACTCAAACTCGTGGCTTGGAATAGAGGAAAGGCACTAGTGCCAACTAAGTTGGGAGCCCATTTGCATTCAAAGAAAGGTGTAGAATACATATATGTTTTTATTTTATACATCTAGGAATAAAAGGATGAAAATTAAAAAACAAATGCACAGTGGGGGACTTTAGCCCAAAACTTAGCACAGGGGTTCAGTGTCTTAACCCCTAGACTACGATGCTTCTGGCAATATAAACACACATTCCCTTTCTCTTTGGCAACGAGAATAAACAAATCTGCAAGGGCCACGTCACCCCTTGCCCATTCCTTACAACCCTAACTTTCTTCTTCTCCCTCAATCCCCTTTTTCCCCTGCGAAGCCCATTCCTTATCTTCTCCCTCGAGCCTTGTTCTATAACGCCCTTTTTACTTATTTAAAATTATTTGAAATGTTTATAACTTCGAAGATGAGTTCTTTTAATTGAAATTGATTGGTAAGATGAAATTTAAAACCTTATATGCAAGGGAGTTACATTTCTTCATTTACTGTTAACATTCCTTTCCAACATCAGACACACATCATATAATAAACAAATATGTAATAGAGAATATTAACTTTATATAATTATAGAATAATATATATTGTACATATAACAACTTTAAGATATAAATTATGCTTCCCTTGTTTTTGTTACCATATCAAAACAACAAGTAATTGGTTAACTAGGGACTTTCTACATAAGGTCTAATCCAAACATTCAGAAGGGTTTTCTTCTTCTAATGATTCCTTTCTTCCTCCCTGATTATTACTTCCATTTAGCGCTGAGCTTGCTGGTGGATTTGGATATAACAAGAGTCAAGTGCGTCTAGATGTTATTGGATTATCAAGGGAAACTCCAACGTATTAGGGTGATAGCATTTACGTTAGGATTTCCTACACATAGTCCAATCCAAGTATTCAAAAAGGTCTTCTTATTTTGATGATTCTTCCCTTTCTTCTTGATTGTTGACTCCGTTTAGGGCTGAGCTTGCAGGAGGAGTTGGATTTGATAGGGGATGGGCTCGGTTGGGAGTTGCTAGAATATCAGGTGGAATGCGAGCGTACCTAGGCAGTAGGGTCTGGTTCATAATGACGGGTAGGTCTATGTGGGAAAATTGCCCGTGTGGTATGACTTCAAGGGATAGGAAGACAAATCTCACATAGCTTGTAAAAGTATCGTCTTCAAATAAGAGATCGTGAGTCCATCTCCCCTTTAGAGGTATGATTGTTAAGCGGAATAGGAGACGAAATTCATCTGTCATTTGAAAAGAAGGGGGTTGTAGGAGTGCGTCATCTATTCTTTACATACACATAGATATTTACTAACTATCACGAACTCTCATCTCACCGTAACGTGCCTATTTGAGATTTCTAATCATTTAGGGCCCTTCGTTACCTCCAAACCTTCTAACTTTAAGAGGAATTACACGAAACATATCATTAGTATCCATGTTTGCATTATGGGTCAACAATCAAAGTACATATCCTCCTTGGTACACAGATCAGGATACTCTCAATCAAACATGGTAATGCTCTACTTTGTCGAGGACATTCAGTCGATTCCATGACACCGTCTATTCTTAGAGTCGTTCACAACTTGACACCTTATTTACCTCAAAGGACTCAACCAAGTTTGTAACATTCTGCTTTTAATATAATAAAATTATAATTGTTAAATTAGGAATTTATCTTTCCTCATTTAAATCTTTTATTTTAGTCTTATTAAGCTTTAAAATTTTAAATTCTATAAGAATTAGTATCTAGAAGATAATATATAGAGAGAGAAATTACAATTAGCCAAGTTGAGTTAAAAATAAGCTTATATAATAATATAAATCAATAAAAATAGTTTGATGTTTTTAATAGAAAATATGTTTTTGATATTTTAGATAAAATAAAAATAAAAGAAGAAAAGAATAAAAATTACGAAATTAGAATCTAAATTTTTAGAAGTTAGAAATAAAATTTTATTAATTAATTAAATATCCTTAACCATTCTCCAATACTTATTTAGTCTAGTTAGATTCTTTCAAGGGATCTTCTTCTCCTGTAGAATTTTCTCTCTGATTTGGATCATTGGCTTGAACTGACCCCATGGAGGATTGTGGAGGTTGAGGGATCTGTGGTCGCCTTTGTGTAGCAAAAATACCGGTGAACCTAGGTGGTGGGGTTTGGGATAAGACTAGTGGTAGATCTACATGATGGACTTACCAAGGCATTACAACATTAGCTAGTCTAAAAGCAAATCACACGTATTTCATGAAAGTATCATCTCCTTGCACTCTGTCATAACTCCACCTTCCTTCTAAGGGTATGATTGTCAAATGACATAGTGGTTGAAATTCATCTGTTATTTGAGTCTAAAAAGGTACGAAGGGTGTAGGAGTGAGTCATCGATCTTTGGTATACATATATACAAATAAAGGGTAGTTTATCTAACGTAATCTTTCATCTCACTACACGTGCCTAATTAGGAATTCTACTTGTTTTAGGGTCCTTCGCAACCTCCAATACTACTAACTCTGAGAGGTCTTACACGAGCGTACTATTAATAATCCAATTTGCAATCTTTGGTTGACGATCGAGAGTACATATCCTGCCTGGTATGTGGTCCATGATACTCTCAATCGAATCTTGGTAATGCTTTGCTTTGTCAGGGACGCCAAGCCGGTTGTGTGACACCCTTTTCACTTTGAGCAGTTCACAAATTGGCACCTTATCTATCTCCAAGGTCTCACTAGAGCCTACGTACATTCCTCAGGTACCTTCTATGGTCAACCATTACATTTCCCATTCTTAATTCTCACTCGTTAGGGTTTTCAATTCAATCTTCCTTCCTTATTTCATTTGTCATCTCTATTCTTCATTCTATCTTGGTATTGATGATAAGTTCTTAAATTTATGGATAGCATCCATCTTTCATCTTTATATCATGGTCATTCTAGATTCTATCATCATTGTTTGAGCATTTCTCAATTCATCTTCTACGCTAGGGTTATTTCAGAATTTAGTGTCTCAAAAGGATAGTTCTCATGAATATTTTCCTTTCATTAATAGTAGAGGTATGAATTTACATCTATATCATCAACTCAATACATTCAAAGGTATACTCAATAATAACAACAATCAATAATATACATTATATTCAAATAGAAAGACAAGGGCAAAATGGTCATTTATATTTTCTTTGCACAATTTCCTTTTTATATTTATATCTATGTGGAAGAAGTAATTATAAGAGGTTTTTAATCACTTTTAGTCTTAGTCTGGACAATTTTACTGAAAAAGAGACATTTTTCAGAAATTTTCTTAAGAATGGTATTTTGGTCATTTTGCAAATTAGGTTTTTTGAGGATGTCTTCTTCACATTTCAAATCATAATTTTTATATAATATGAAGTATTGTAAACTATTTTCCTGACTTTAGGAGATCCAAATAATGGTAAGAATTTATTTTATAACCTAGGGGCATTTTGGTCATTTTATAAAATTTCGCCCTTTAGGGATTTTCCTTGTCTTTTTCAGCTGATAAATTTTTATGGTAGTTCCTAATAATGCTAGAAATGGTTTAGATTATTTTTCCTGAATTTGGAATGACCAAACAATGGAAAAAATTTGTTTTTATAACCTGAGGGCATTTTGGTCATTTTGGAATAAAATTTTATTCGTAAGGATTCTTAAATTTTTAAGATGGTAGAAATACCCTAGGGGTTAAATTTTCAATATTCTCTCTTTGGGGTATTTTGGTAATTTTAGAAAATTTGAGTTAATTTTATTCAAACTTTTTGGAAAAATTGTTTTAATGTTCATTCAAAAAGATAAGCTACCATTTAATTTTGTTTTAAAACTTGAATGGATAAAAATGGCAAAGAAAATAAGAAAATTAGGCCAGGGTTATTTTGGTAAATTTTTTGTCTCAAGGGTAAAATGGTCATTTTGACCTTTCTTCATCTTCTTCCTTTCTTCTTCTTTGGTTTTGTTACGAAGCTTAATTTAAATTCATTATTCTTCTTCCTTTTTCGTTTCTGGATAGTTTTATCAAATTTCAAACTCCATGGTAGTTGGTTTTCTTATCTACTCTTTGTTCTTTCCTTAATTTTGGCAAAAATTTGAAGCGCGAAGAAGAACAAAACCATGACGTTCGTCTTGGTTCGATTCTTCATTTCTTCAAAAATTTTTGACTAGTTTTCTATTCAAAATGGTTCGAATATTCTTAATTAAGTATTGAAAACTCATAATTTCATTAGAAATTAACTCAATAACCCGAATTGATCCATTCTCGATCAAAGTTCTAGGATTTTCAAATTCAATTCATTTTTGTAGAATCAGACCACCCCACAATGTTAAATGTACAGAAATTCAACTTAACATAATTTAGAATGATTCTACTAACTAAATTTGAAGAAAGAATGACTCCTCATACTTGGATTGAGTTTTCGACGAGACTTCCGGCAAGGCTCTGATGTTCTTGCTAAATTTTAATTCTTTAAGTAATTCTTCAAATTTATTGGACATAATTGAAGCACAAACGATTCCTAGACTTTCTGGATTGATTTGGGACCACAAGAGTTAAGGATTGAGGAAAATTTTATAACTGGAGTTCACGGCTTCTTCCTTCTATGTTGAATTTGATTTCCTATTTATAGACCTCCGTGGCTCTTTTGCTTCATAAGCAGTCGTTTGATGTAGACGTAGAGTGGTAGAGGTGCAGGATGACGTTTTTCAAAGAAAAAGTCTTGAGGTTGAAGGAGGAGACGAAGTTGCTTCAATGGCGATCAAGCATTTTTAGGAAGTCTTAAGTAGATTTTATTTCGTAAAACTAACAGCAATGGACCTAGCGATCAAATGACAATCCCTTCATCTAATAACCATACCCGACCCCAATGTCTCTGCCTTTGAATCTATCCCAAGCCTTTTGTGCATTTCGCGTTTTATTTTATTTTAACCACGTGTCTATACCTCTTATTATTCTTCTTGCGTTTAAATGCTACCCCACATAGATAGTTCAATTGGTTAAAATGCTGCCTCTCTCTTCCTGTCATTGGTTGTGGGTTCAAGCTCTCCTAACCCCTTCTTCTTTTCTTTTTCTTTTCTTTTTATTTTCTTTTAATTTCTATTTTTTTTGTTTTTTACATTTTATTTTAAATTTCTAAATTCTTTCAAAAATTCTAAAAAATAAATTATATTTTTCTTCTACTGATTTAAATTTTCTTTTCACAATATTTATTTTTATTTAATACAAATTTATTTATTTTATCTAAAAATATTCATTTAATTATATTTAATTCATAAAAATTTATTTTTAATTCTTGAAAATTTTATTCTAATTTTCCTCATTTTTTTTCTTTCCTTATTTTTATTTTGTTAAAACATTATGAATTAAATTTCTATTTGGAAATTAATTCATCTTTCCATCATTTTAAGTTTATTTTAAATTTTTGACTAACTAAATTCTTTTAAATTTTTCCTTCTTCTCTCCCATTTCCTCTTTCTTTTATTTTCTAAACAATGTTTATTGGGTGATTATTTTTTTCTTAGGAATTAGATTCCTAAGTCCTAAATGAATTAAATTATAAATAGAAAAAGAGATAGATCTTTAGAAATTTAAATTTGTAATTATATCAAAAGTCAGGATGTTACACTTTACCCCTGACCAAGTTGACAAGAAAAGGTCAAACCTTCAATTAGAATTAGACTTATGACAACAACTTCCAAGAACTAAAGACAAGGTTAACTACTGCACCAATTTTAACCTTGTCAGATCATGAGAAGAAATTTGACGTCTATTATAATGCCCCTTTCTATTTACTTTTATTTAATAGAACATTGTTTCAAGAGTTATTGTGCAGATACAAGTTACAACTTAATTCGTCTAGGAAATTACAATTTGACAATAAATTAACTCATCATATTACTTTCATTTCAAAGTACTCACTACAAGATAGAAGAGTTATGCATCTCATGGTCAAAGTAATACAAAATTATGAAAATAAAAGTTTTAACTAGTCTTCTTAGCAACTTATTCTAGTATAATCTAAAGCTTTAGAGGGATCTTCCTCATCTATTGACTCTCCTCTTTGGTTCCTATGACCCCATTAATGACTGTGGTGGCTGAGGGTTTGTGGTCGTCTCTAATTAGCTGGGACATTGAGGAATCTGGGTGGCAATGTCTAAGATAGAACTACTGGAAGGTCTATATGGTGAAACTACCAGGGAACTACAATGTTGGTAGGTTTGAAGACGAATCAAACATATCCTATAAAGGTATCATCGCCTTGGGCTCTATCATAAGTCCATCTCCCTTCTAGGGACAAAATCTTCAAATGACAGAGTGGTTGGGATTCGTTAGACATGTTGAGATTGAAAGAGAGGGAGGTGTAGGAGCGAGTTATCAATCTTGGGACACATATACATAATAGAGTGTGATCTATCTAAAGTAGTCCCTCGCCTCACCGTTCATGCCTAATTAGGTTTTCTAATCGCTTTAGGGTCCTTCGTAGCCTCCAAAACTACTAACGCGTTGAGGGCTTACATGATCGTGTCATGAATAATCCAAGTTGCAATCTTTGGTTAACGATCGGGAGTACATACCCTACTTGGTACTTGGTTCAGGGTACTCTCAACCAAATCTTGGTAATGCTTCACTTTGTTGCGGACGCCAAGCCAGTTCTATGATACCCTCTTACTCTGAGCGGTTCACAACTTGACACCTTATCTACCCACAAGGTCTCGCTAGAGCTTGCGTACATTCCTCAGGTACCTTCTATAGTCAATCATTGCATCCTCCTTCTAAAATTCTCACTAGTTAGGGTTTCTAATTCAATCTACCTCCCTTATCCCATCTGTCATCTCTACTATCCCTTGTTATATTGGTACTGATGTTAATTTCAAGTATTCATGGATATCATCCATGTTTATATCACTATCATTTATAGGTTGTCTCATCACTGTCTAAGCATATCTCAATTCATCATCTATCCTAAGGTTATTTAGGATTTTCTGTCACTAATGGACAATCATCAAGTATTTTTGTCTTCCATTGATAATGGAGGTATGGAATTTACAGTTAAATCATCAATCCAACACATTTAGTTGCATAAACAATTACCACAGTAGTCAATCGAATATATTATAACCAGATGGCAAGACAAGGGTAAAATGATCATTTTTAGAAATATGACTTTTTTAAGAATTCTTATCTTCATTTTCCACTCTCAATATCTTATATAGTTGTCCTAGTATTATGAGTTGTTTTCCCTGGGTTTAGGAGGTTCTAACAATGGATAAATTAAATTTTCAGATGTAGGGGTATTTTGGTCATTTTTATAAAATATGGTTTCCTAGGATTTATCCTTTGCAATTCTACTTAAAAGGTATCATATATAGGTTTCTAACACTTTACATATATTTTTTTGAATTCAGACAAACTAAATAGAATAAAAATGAATTTCTCTAAAGTAAGGGCATTTTGGTCATTTTATAAATATTTGCCATTTTGAAGAATTTTCTTATATTCTCATACCTTAAGTATTTACTTTTATATCCTAAGGGTATTTTAGTCATTTTGAAAAATATAATTAATTTTTAAAGATTTTGAAATCTCAAAAGTGATAAAAATATTCTAGGCATGTTTCTAAACAAATTTTTTATATTTTCTCCTCAAGTTATTGGTCAAAACAGACTTAAATTTTTAATTTTCTCACTTAGGGATATTTTAGAAATTTTTTCAAAATAATTCAATTTTCATCAAATTTTCTAAGAAAAATTTATCTCATTCTTTTTCATAGAATTAGAGTTATTCTTTGGTAAATTTTCAAGGCTTGAATAAGCAAAAATGACATAAAATTTCAAGAAAACAGAATAGGGTTATTTTGGTAAATTTTCAATAGAGGGGCAAAATGGTCATTTTCACTTCATCTTCAACCTCTAGCTTTGGTTTTAAACCAGAAAAATTCAAATTTCTAAAATTTGATTTCTCATGGGTTTTTGGAAAATTATTCACCCATAATCCTTATGTACCTTAGTCCAATTCATTTCTATCTGTCAATAGCTCGAATTGAGCTCTGTTATCGCCATACGAGATTGAATTTAACAAAGTTTGAATTGGAAAAATTCCAAAGTTTGCAAAAATCCAAATTGATATCATATATAATGTGTCTACAATCAGAATTTTGAGAAAAGATAACTCCTCCTACCTCGATTGGAGCTCCCTTAACTCATTAATGGCGAAGCTCTGCAATCTTTGCAAAAACGCGATTCTTTGCGTTATTCTTCAAATTTCTTCAAAAAGAAGGTTTGCAAGGTGATTTCGAAGTTGTTAGGACAAGTTTGAGACAAAGGGGTGGAGAGATGAGGGAGAATTTTGGATTGAATCCTCGTGGTTTTTGTACCTCTGGTTTTGATTTTGACGAGGCTTTTATAGACCTCCGTAGCTCCATTCCTTCGTGCTTAAGTCTTCATAGGTTATGGGTGAACTATTCTGTGCAGGGGTAGGGGCCAAAGGTGTAAGATGGACTTCAGTTTCAGAGGTTGGCTTGAGGTTAGGGGTGACGAAGCTACTTCATTGGCAATCAAGCGTTTCTAAGAAGGGTTAAATAGAATTTAATCCGTAAAAATAACAACAATGGGCCTAACTGTCAAACGACAATCCCTGCATTTCCAAACTATCTTTGACCCTCATGACTCTCTCTTCGAATCCGACTAAAAACCTTTTCTCACTTTGCGTTTATTTTTCTTTCATTTAACCCAATTCTTTACCTTTTTATATTTCCCTCTACGTTTTAGTGCTACCCACGTGGGTAGCTCAGTTGGCAAAATGTTGCGTCTCTCTCTCTCTTTCTTAGGGTCATGAGTTCAATCCTACCCTAGCGTTTTTTTTCTCTTCCTTTTCCTTTTCTTTTATTCTTTTTCTTTTATTTTTATTTCTATTTCCTGTTTTAAATCTTTGTTAATTCTATTTTATGTTTTTCATTTCTTTCAAGAATCCTAAAATTTTAATTATATTTTCTTCTATTGAATTTAATTTTCTTTTTCATAAAAATTTATTGATTTTGATAAGAATTTAATTTATTTTGTCTAACAATAATCATTTAATTTTTTCTTAATTCCATTTTTTTTAATTTCTAAAAATTCTATTTTGATTCTAATTCTAATTCTTCTCATTTCTATCTCTTTTTCTTATCCTTTTTATTTCTATAAATTTATTATTTTTTCTTTTTATTTATTTTTAAATTTCAAATTCTTACTAACTAAAATCTTATTTGCTTTCTTTCTTTCCTAATTAATATTCAATCATTTTCTTTTTAGAAATTAAATTCCAAATAAATTAAACCAAGAATAGATAGGACATAAATTCTAGAAATATTATATTATATTATATATTGCAAAAATTTGGGATGTTACATATATTGTGACGATTCACGTCAAGGCTTAGGTGGCATGCTGATGCAAGAAAGAAGGGTGGTGGTGTATGTCTCTAGACAACTACGACCACATGAAGGAAATTATCTGACTCATGACTAAGAACTAGTTGTTGTGGTCTTTGCATTGAAAATTTGGAGACATTACCTCTACGGAGCCAAATTTGAAGTCTTCAGTGATAATAAAAGCTTGCAATACTTGTGTAATCAAAAGGAGTTAAATATGAGGCAAAGAAGGTGGATGAAATTTCTAAAAGATTACGATTTTGAATTATCCTATCACCCAGGCAAAATGAATGCAGTAGCTGATTCACTCAATAGAAAGTCATTACATTTATCTGCTATGATGACTGAAGAACTAAAGTTGATTGAAGAATTTAGGAATCTCGACTTGGTAGTTGAAGTTCGCCCTAGAAGTATATACATAGGAACTTTGACTATTACTAATGATTTTTTTTTACCAAGTCAAGATAGGACAACAAGAGGATCAAACCTTACAAGAGAAGTTAGGAGCAGTAGATGGAAGTAGAGAAGAGAAGTTTCAACTAAGTGCTGATGGAATAGTCAGGATCAACAGAAGGATTTGTGTTCCTCACAACGAGGAAATGAGAAAGATGATTCTAGAAAAAGCACACAAGAGTAGACTTAGTTTTCATCCAGGCACGACAAAAATGTATGAGAATCTCAAGAAAAACATTTGGTGGCAAGGAATGAAAAGAGATGTAACAAAGTTTGTTGCAGCTTGTCTGACATGTCAGAAAGCTAAGGTGGACCACCAAAAGCCCTCTAGGCATCTTCAACCACTTAATATCCCAAAATGGAAATGAGACAACATTTCTATGGACTTTATGACTATATTGCCACAAACTTCTATTGGACATGATGCGATATGGGTAATTGTAGATCGCTTGATAAAAATTACACATTTCTTATCCATAAATATTCAATATCCACTTGAAAAATTGACTCAACTATACCTTAAGGAGATAGTTAGATTACATGGAGTCCCATCGAGTATAGTGTTTGATCGGGATCCCCAATTTACTTCAAGATTTTAGGGAAGCTTACAGGAAACTTTTGGGATAAGGTTAAAACTCGGCTTTGCCTATCATTTTCAAATCGATGGACAAACAGAAAGGACAATTCAATCACTAGAAGACTTATTAAGAGCTTGTGTGATAAAACAACGAGGAAGCTGGGATGAATTTCTACCCTTGGTGGAATTTACTTACAACAATAGTCACCACACAAGTATAGGCATGGCACCTTACAAAACCTTATATGGAAGAAAATGCAGAACACCTTTATGTTGGTTTGAAATGGGAGATTCATTATTATTAGGCCCAAAAGTATTACAACAGACTTTTGAGAAAGTGAAGCTCATTCGAGACAAATTAAAGATTACTCAAGATCGATAGAAGAGCTATTATGACAAAGTAGAAAACCTTTGGAATTTCAGGCAAGAGAGCATGTTTTTCTAAAAGTGACCCCTACAACCGATGTAGGTAGAGCCCTAAAGTCTTGAAAGTTAACACCTAAATTATAGGACCATACCGAATCCTTAAAAGGATTAGCCCAATTGCTTACCAAATAACCTTACCACCTACCTTGGCCAATTTACACAATGTTTTCATGTGTAACAACTTAGGAAATATGTTCCTGATCCTAATCATGCGATAAAACCTGATCATGTATCAGTTAGAGAGAATTTGACATATGATGTTTCTCCTATAAAGATTAGCGATCGAAGAAGCTTAGAGACAGAAACATCAACTTGGTCAAGGTGATTTGGAGCTCAACTAACGAGGGAGATGCTACTTGGGAATTAAAAGGTAGGATGAGAGAGTTGTATCCCCAATTATTTTAGAAATACAAATTTTGAGGTCGAAATTTCTTTAAGGAGGGTGGAATTGTAACATCCTACTTTTAATATAATAAAATTATAATTGTTAAATTATGAATTTATCTTTCCTCATTTAATCTTTTAGTTTAGTGCAATTAAGGTTTAGAATTTTCAATTCTAAAAGAATTAGTATCTAGAAGATAATATGGAGAGATAAAAATTATAATTAGCCAAGTTGAGTTAAAAATAAGCTAAAATAATAATATAAATCAATAGAAGTAGTTTGATTTTTTTAATAGAAAATATATTTTTGATATTTTAGATAAAATAAAAATAAAAGAAGACAACAATAAAAATTAGAATGTCAGAATCTAAATTTTTAGAAGTCAGAAATAAAATTTTATTAATTAATTAAATATACAAAAAATAAATATTTAGAAAAATGAAATAAATAAATTTTTATAAAATAAAATGAAGTTTTTTGGCAAAAGAAAAATATAAAACGATTTTATAAGATTTTAGTTAAAATCAAAAATCAAAAATAATAATTTTAAATAATTAAAATAGAAAATAAAAGGAAAAAGAAAATAAGAAAAGAAAAGGGGAAAAATGAAAAAAAATTTGGCCTGGGTTCAAACTCATGACCAAAGGGGAAGGGGGAAGCACGCGTGCCATCTGGACTAGACTTCCTGGGCGTAATAAAAACACCTTAACTTGTATATGTATTATACAAAATAAATAAAACACGAAAATGGAAAAAAGAGGAAAAAAATGGTTTAGAGCGAATTTCAAGACGTGATCTGGAGGCGGATAGGAAATAGGTAAGTAGGGGTTGTCATTTGACTACTAAGCCCATCGCTGAAAACTTATGCAAGTGAAAATTACATAAGCTAACGTTAAAAACACAGACCTCCATGGAAGCAGCTTTGTCACCTCCTTCCTCTCAAGCCTTGTACCTTGCACCGCTATTCTGATCCCTCATGCCCTGCCAGGAGCTTAGTTACACTTGCCCATTCCCTATGAAGCCAACAAGCTTAGAAAAGAGAGCTGGAACATAATATAAAAGGAACGTAGAGGACAAAGAAGATGAGAGAATATTGCAAATTCCTTGAACGAATTCTCTCCAAATCCAAAGTTTTTTTCTCAAAATCTTTACCCAGAAAGTTTCATTATACTCCAAGCGATATTCGAGTACCAATAATTCAGAGGAAGAACATAAAATTTTCAAATTCGTGCCTTCGTTAGAGCTTCGCTAGAGCACACAAAATCTTCGTTGGAATTTCAAAATTTAGGTAGGAGGAGTTATTTTCCCTTCAAATTTGATTGCTAAAAATGTTATATATTGTGTGAATTTGGTTTTTTGAAGGTTCGAAGAACTCAAACCTCTTTGTTTATTCCATTTTAGTTGAATTCTTGGCAGGTTATATATTAGTAATGAGGTTCAAATCATTTTGTGTAACAACCTCATTTTCATACTAATATAAAAATATATATAAGCTTATCTTTATTATCTAAACAAAAGCTTACATAAGCATTTCATTACTATTACAAAGAGAAAATTTAAACTTTGTTTCCCGGATCTTCGGAGGGATCCTCTTCCTCTGAGGAGTCAACGCTAGGAGTGGATCCAACCACTTTATGCCTATTGTAGCTTGAGGAAGAGTTGCTTGGTCGCCTCCTCTTGGGATGTCATGGAAAACCGGGAGGTGATTTAGAAACTCGTAGAGGTTCCACCTGAGTTAATACAATAGGAAGGTCTATTTGTCCATATGAAGTGGGAGAAAATAGAGCTGCATGAAAGAAAGTAAAGCGAACATATCTAGTGTAGGTATCTAGTTGATACAATGAATCCCTCGTCCATCATCCGCACAAGGGGGTTATAGACACATGAAACAACTGGTGGAATTCTTCAGACATCTTTTCTTGAAAAAGGTTAGTGTAGGAGTGAATCTCCAATTTTTAAATAATCATGCAATGTAGGCATACCTAAAATCGTTTATTCTCAATATCACCGCATCGAGTCCTATTTAATAATTTACTAACGTTTTGGGGATCCCTCTCTGCCTCTTTACTACTACCACCTAAGGACTTATGTGAATCGTAATATTAATTCCATGAGTTACAATTATTTTGGGTGACGTTTAGGAGTACATATCTCAAGCTGGTACATGGCTTAGATACTCTTTACTGACTTTGGTAATGCTTTACTTTGTCGGGGTTATCAAGCCAGCTTTGTGACTCCTTAATCTGGGCAGTTCACAAACTTGGTGCCTAAACACCCTCAAGGACTTCCACAACCTGCATACATTCCTTAGGTACCTTCTGTAGTCAACCCATTGCATTTTCTCCATTCTTTAGTCTCACTCGCATTCTATTTTTCTGCCTTTACTTCTATCAATCAAGTCTCCTAGGTACTAGATCCCTAGAATCTTCTGATCTGAAGATTCTTGCTTACTTCTTGTTACTTGGCCATCACCTTGGTCTATTTTTGGCTGGAGGGGGATCTCTTTTGTTTATGAAGACTTATCGATCTTTTCACTTCTTAAGCTGGGATGGTAATAATTTCCTTCTCTTTTATAATTCATGGTATCCTACTATTTTTCTTACACCATAGAGTGTTTATTAAGCACTTATTTTTACAATCAATCCACTCACAGGAATTTTATATCAGAAAATCACATTTACCTACCAATCTTAGAATTAAATATTCTCTTAAGAAACCCTTGTTCTTTTAAGTTGAATGCTCAATTCTCCTAGCTATATAGTTTTTAGTATTCTTCCCTAAACTTTTTGATAGAGTCTCTAAGAAGAAATTATTATTTAATGAATAAAATTAGGTTTAAGGGTATTGTAGTCTTTTTCTCATAAAAGTTCTTAGAACCTTATTGTCTCGTTTTTACTGTGATACTTTAATGTTTCATTTGTGGCTATAATCATAGAAATTTCTATATTAATCTTTTACAATGCTAAATATTTTATTTATTTCTTTATAGGGGTATTTTAGCAACACCTTCAAAAATTATTATTTCAACCTTGTTTCTTGGAATTGTATCCTTAAGATCCTAGGAAACAAAATACTTTTACA
>JAMLFT010006218.1:0-16382 GCA_026544285.1 Pachyrhizus erosus
TAATTACTACATGGATAATAATGAACATAGAAGAAATAGAACAAGAAATAGATTTGAGGATATGCAACCTAGAAATTCACCTAGACCAAGAGATTATAGTGAAGGAATTAGGCATGATGCATATAGGCAAAGGGAAGAGAATCCCAAGATTAACTTGCCTAAATTTGATGGGTCATCTAGTGTAGAAGTCTATTTAGAAAGTGAAATGACATATGATCAACTTTTTAAATGTCATCACTTAAGTGACCCAAAACAATTGAAGTTGGCTACTCTTACCTTCGAGGGTTATGTGATATATTCCTAGCTTCTACAAAGAATGAGACTCCTCAAGTTTCTTTTGGATCTTTGACAAGAGCCATGACAAGAAGGCTTGTAGACAAACACAAGCTTATTCTAATTGGGCCTTGGTAGTATTAGGAATTTTTTTTGAGCCTTGTATTTGGCCATTTGTAGTTTAGGATTGATTAGAGTGTTTGTATTTTTAACTTTGGGCTTGTATTAAGGCCTATTAGTTTTAGGAATTGGGCCTCAATAGGCTTGGGCTTGAATTGGGCTTGCTTCCCTTAAAAGGAGCCCAATCTACCACTACCTTTTGTAGTTGCACGAACTTTCAAGCTTTGTGAAGGGGTAAAAGCTTGCTTCTAGTCCCACATTGCTTGAATCAAACTTTAGGGGTGAAGCTTGGAAGCCTATAAATAAAGGTTCTCCCCTTTCATTGAAATCACAACTTCATGAATGAAATGCATTGTGAGATATAGAGAGACTGTCTCTGGAACTTTAATAAGTAGTTCTTTTGATCCTTATCAAGACCTTGTTAGTCTTGTGGCAGATTTCATTTTTCCTTATCTTCTTCTTAGAAAGAAGTGACAGATTCATTTTTGTCTTAGTCCATTTCTTTGAGTTTTGAAGCATCTTAAAGATTGATGCAAAGATCCATGAGAGGAACAAAACATTATGCATTAAGTTGGTGGAATGAACTCCAAGAAGAGGTAAGAAGGGGTAGCAAGATAGTTGAAAGAAATTGGGAAGAACTTAAGAGAACAATGAGGAGAAGATTTGTACCCTCTAGCTATGTTAGGGACATGCATAATAGGTTGCAAAGATTGTACCAAGGTTCAAAAAGTGTAGATGAATACTTTAAAGAGTTAGAATTATGTAAGGGCTGAAGTAAATGAGCCCCAAGAAGCCACTATGGCTAGATTTCTAAATGGGCTCGATAAAGAAATTCAAGACATAGTAGAATTGAAATCTTACACTAACCTTCATGATTTGTTGCACAAGGCTTTGAAAGGGGAGCAACAAATTAGAAGAAACAATGGAAACAAAAGGAATTGGACTCCAAGTGGAAGGACAAGCTCGAATAAGGAGGGCATGTTCTCCTTAAATAAAGAAGTTGTAAAAAAAGTAGATAGTGGTTTAGTTTCTTTTAAGCCCATGGAGGGCAAGGTTGTAATTAAAGACTCCCTCACCCCCACTAGGTCTAGAGACATTAAATGCTTTAAGTGCCTTGGTAAAGGCCATATTGCTTCTCAATGCCTTAACAAAAGGGCCATGATTCCCAAGGAAAATGGAATCATTGAGAGTGAGTCTTTAATTGACTTGAGTGATGACTCTAGTGAAGGTAGTAGTGAAGCTATACACTCACCTGAGGAGGGTGATATATTAATAATAAGATGCATGGTTGGTACCTTTCATAACGAGAGTGACGAATCGCAAAGGGAAAACATCTTCCACACTCGTTGTGTGGTTGAGGGACAAGTGTGTTCTCTCATAATAGATAGAGCTAGTTGCACTAATGTAGCTAACACTTCATTGGTAGAGAAACTATCTCTTCCAATGACTCCTTATCCTAAGCCATACAAACTTCAATGGCTATGTGAAAAAGGTGAACTTGTAGTTAACAAGCAAGTCCTACTTGCTTTTTCCATTGGGACTTATAAGGATAATATGTGTTGTGATGTAGTCCCTATGGAAGCCACCCATATCCTTCTAGGAAGGCCTTGGCAGTATGAAAAAAATGTAGAATTCAATGACCTAACTAATATTAAAATGAAGAAAAAGAGGGAACAAGAAAAAGAGATCTCCAAAGGATCCCATGTCCAAGGCAAGAAGTCCAAGGGCAAAAATAAGGTAATATCTTTAGAATCCCAGGGTCTTTTGGCAACTCCACATCAGGGAAAGAAATCATTCCAAGCCAAGAAACCATTATATTTATCTCTTGCTTCTCCACTTTGTCTTAGTAGTCAACCAAAATTAAATGAGCCTTTTGAGGAACTTCAAGATATTCTTGTAGGGTTACTAATGCATTTCTAGCTTCTACAAAGGATGTGACTACTCAAGTTCCTCTTGGATCTTTAACATGAGGCATGAGAAGATGGTTTGAAGACAAACTCAAGCTTATTCTAATTGGGCCTTGGTAGTTAGTAATTTTTTTTTTTTGGCCTTCTATTTGGCCATTTGTAGTTTAGGAATGAATTGAGTGATTGTATTTTTCATTTTGGGCTTGTACTAAGGCCCATTAGTTTTAGGAATTGGGCCCTTAATGGGTTTGGGCTTGAATTGGCCTTGCTTCCTTTACAAGGACCCCAATTTGCCACTTAGCCTTGTGTAGCACGAGTTCTCAAGCTAATGAAGGATTCGAAGCTTGCTTCTAGTCCCACATTGCTTGGATGAAGCCTTGGGGTGAATCTTGGTAGCCTATAAATAAAGGCTCTCCCCTTCCATTGTACTTACAACTTCATAAATGATAATTTATCTTGAGATTTAGAGAAACTCTCTCTTTGGAACTCTAATTAGTAGTTCTTTTTGGGCCTTATCAAGACCTTGTTAGTCTTGTGGCAGATTTCCTTTTTTCTTTATCTTCTTCTTAGGGAGAAGTGGGGGATTCATTTCTATCCTATTCCATTTCTCTTGAGTTCGAAGCATCTTAAAGGTTGATGCAAGGATCCATGGGAGGAACAAAATAGTTCCCACCTATAAGGGGAATAGAACACCAAATTGATCTAATCCTTAGAGCTAGCCTCCTAAATAGAGTTGCATATAGAAGTAACCCTGAAGAAACTAAAGAGATACAAAAACAAGTTAAAGGGGTAATAAGTAAGGTTGGGTGCAAGAAAGTCTTAACCTTCGTGTTATGCTAGTGATTTTAGTGCCTAAGAAAGATGGGTCTTAGAGGATGTGTACTAATTGTAGACCCATCAATAACATAACAGTGAAATATAAGCATCTAATCCCTAGGTTAGATGATTTATTAGATGAGCTGCATGGGGCATCCTTTTTCTCTAAAATTGATCTTAAGAGTGGATACCATCAAATTAGGATAAGAGAAGGGGATGAATGAAAAATAACTTTTAAGACCAAGTTTGGGCTATATGAATGGTTGGTGATGCCCTTTGGTCTTACAAATGCCCTTAGCACTTTTATGAGACTTATGCATCATTTGTTGAGAGAATTCATGGGTAGATTTGTAGTGGTATACTTTGATGATATCCTAGTCTATAGTTTAACAGTACAAACTCATTTAGAACATGTGAAGAAAGTCTTGAGTGTTTTAAGGAGCAACACTTATTTGCAAACCTAGAGAAGTGTACTTTTTGTGTGGATCATGTAGTCTTCGTAGGATTTGTTCTAAGTGCAAGTGGTGTTGAGGTAGATGAAGAAAAGATAAGGCAATTAAGCATTGACCCACTCCTCAAAATATTGATGATATAAGGAGTTTCCATCGATTAGCAAGCTTCTATAGGAGGTTTGTCCCAAATTTTACTACAATTGCCTCACCTCTCTTAGAATTTATTATGAAAAATGTAGGCTTCAAGCGGGAGACAAGACAAGAAGAAGCCTTCCAAAATCTAAAAGATAAATTAATCCAAGCACCTATCTTAGCTCTTCCTAACTTCCAAAAATCATTTGAATTAGAGTGTGATGCCTCAAATGTAGGCATAGGTGTTGTATTGCTCCAAGAAGGCCACCCCATAGCTTATTTTAGTGAAAAATTAAAGGTGGCCAACTTAATTATTCAACATATGACAAAGAACTCTATGCTCTTGTATGGGCAATGCAAACATAGCAACACTATCTTTTGCCCAAAAAATTTGTGATCCATAATGATTATGAATCACTTAAATATTTGAAGGGGTAAGGAAAATTAAATAAAAGGCATGCTAAATGGGTTCAAATACTTTAAAGGATCAATGATAATGCTGATAAAGTAGATTTAGCTGATTCTTATGGAGTTTCTACTACCTTTAATGTCATTGATGTTTCTCCTTTCATTTCAAGTGATATGATTGAAGCTTTTGATTCGAGGATGAATCCTCTTGAGGAAGGAAGGGATGATGCATTCCTAGCTTCTACAAAGGATGAGACTCCTCAAGGTCCTCTTGGACATTTGACAAGAGTCATGAGAAGAAAGGCTTGAAGATAAACTCAAGCTTCTTCTAATTGGGCCTTGGTAGTTTAGGAATTTCTTTTGGGCCTTGTATTTGGCCATTTAGAGTATAGGATATGTTTGAGTGGTTGTATTTTTAATTTTGGGTTTGTATTAAGGCCCATTAGTTTTAGGAATTGGGCCCTTAATGGGCTTGGGCTTGAATTGGGCTTTCTTTCTTTGGAAGGAGTCCAATCCGTCACTTGCTCTCTTGTTTACACGAGTTCTTTTGCTTGTGAAGGGATTAGAAGATTGCTTCTAGTCCCACGTTGCTTGGAATGAGCTTTAGGATGAGTCTTAAGAGTCTATAAATAGAGACTGTCCCCCCTCATTGTACTTACAACTTTGTGAATGATAATTCATTTAAGATTTAGAGAAACCTCTCTCTAGAACTGTAATTAGTAGTTCTTTTTTATCCTTATCAAGACCTTGTTAGTCTTGTAGTGAATTTCCTCTTTTCCTTATCTTCTTCTTAGGAAGAAGTGGCAAATTCATTTATGTCTTAGACAATTTCTCTTGAGTTTGAAGCATCTTAAAGGTTGATGCAAGGATCCATAGGAGGAAGATAACACTTCTTCTTCTCTTTCTTCTTCTATTTCTGTTGTGTTCCTCCCATGGATCCTTGCATTAACCATTAAGATGCTTCAAACTCAAAGAAATGGAAAGCGAAGGAGATGAATCCACCACACCTTCCTAAGAGGAAGATAAGAAAAAAGAGGAAATCTGCCACAAGACTACACAAGGTCTTCATAAAGATCACAAAGGAGTACTTTTTAGAGTTCTAGATAGAGTTTCTCTAAATCTCAAAATGATTTCCCATTCATAAAGTTGTGAATAGAATGGTAGAGGAGAGCCTTTATATATAGACTCCCAAGCTTCACCCAAGCAATGTGGGATTAGAACTTCTAATCCCTTCACAAGCTCTTAAAACTTGAGCAAATGTGTGTATAGGTGGCAAATTGGGCTTCTCACAAAGAAGCAAGCCCAATTCAAGCCCAAGCCAAATTGAGGCCGAAATCCTAAATGCTAATGTGATGCATTCCTAGCTTCTACAAAGGATGAGACTCCTTAAGCTCCTCTTGGACCTTTAACTAGAGCCATGAGAAGAAGGCTTGAAGGCAAACTCAAGCTTCTCCTAATTTGGCCTTGGTAGTTTAGGAATTTCTTTTGGGCCTTGTATTTGGCCATTTTTAGTTTAGGATTGGATGGAGTGATTGTATTTTTTGGGCTTGTATTTAGGCCCATTAGTTTTAGGAATTGGGCCCTTAATAGGTTTGGGCTTGAATTAGGCTTGCTTCCTTTGAAAAGAGCCCAATCCGCCAGTTAATCTTGTGTTGCACAAGTTATTCAAGCTTTACAAGGGATTAGAGGCTTGCTTCTAGTCTCACATTGCTTGGAATGAGCTTTGGGTTGAGTCTTAAGAGTCTATAAATAGAGACTCTCCCCCTTCAGTGTAATGCTTCATGAATGAGAATTCATCTTGAGATTTAGAGAAACTCTCTCTCTAGAACTCTAGTTAGTAGTTCTTTTTTATCTTTATCAAGACCTTGTTAGTCTTGTAGTGGATTTCCTCTTTTCCTTATCTTCTTCTTAGGAAGAAGTGGCGGATACATTTATGTCTAAGTTCCATTTCTTTTAGTGTGAAGCATCTAAAAGGTTGATGCAAGGATCTATGGGAGTAACAAAACATTTGGTATCAAGAGTCACCATTGATCTCTTGAGGTTGCTTAAATCTGGTTAGGTATTCTAATATCTTGTTCAATTCGTGCTTACACTTACTTAAATGTTCTTGGTTCATGTTTAATTCATTCCTTGAATCCGTGTAATTGTTGCAAGTAATTTCATGTTCATTTGCTTTGGATTGTCTTGATTCAATGCATCTATTGATCACCATTTATTGTGTGTTTGTCTTTGCTAAATCTGTCACCAAGAGCATGCTTAATGTTTGAATCTAAGTGGTCGTTTAAATTCTTTGTTTAGAAGCATTGAATCTATTCAAAATTCAAATTTAATTTGTCACATGGTTCATGCAATAGAATACGTGGGTGGATGCTTGTGCCATTCAGTTATGATCTAGATTCATTGAATCTAGTTTGATTTCAAATTGATTCACATTTTGCTTATGCCTTATCCATCACATGCATGTGCTAAAGTAGTTGAATTCGTGGCTAAAAACATGTGCTATTGATTCGGTTAGATGCTAGATGCATGAATCTAATTTGAATTCAAAAATCAGTCACATTTTCCTTGTGATGAAACCGTCACATGCTTAGTGTGTGTACCTCTCTTTTCTCGTGCAAACTCGCATGTTTTTGGTGTGCATTCATGTATTCGTGCAAGCCATAGGAAGATGCATGTATAAAGCTTAAGTTTAATCTATTCACATGCATTTGTTTTGAGAATTTTGTTCGTATAAGCTCATAAGTTGCTTCGTCCAATCCGTGGCAAGCTATTGGTAAGGTAAGTAAATTCTCTTTCATTTCTTTGGAGTTCCTCTTCACCTTATTCAATCCATGGAGCTCTCAAAGCTATGGTGAGATGATGAGAGTTTGTTGCGTCATTCTTCCTTGTGCCAAGCTTTGGTAAGTTTTCTTTCCTTTGCTTTAATTCTTTCTTTCTATTGTTCAAGTTATTTTACAGCTTGTTCTTCTTCAATTTTGGATCAAACAATTTGAGGAAAACTCCTTCTCTTTATTAAGCATTGGACATTATAATTCTACCTTTGCTATTGGAGGAAACTTTTGACCAAAAAAAAAGAACAATACCTTTGCTTATGCAGAAATTTTGGACCAAAAGAAAAACTAGGAACAATACCTTTGCATTTGGAGATTATTGAACTAAGAACTTGAACTATTACCTATGCTATGGAGTTGAGTGAATAAATTTTAGCTTCACTTCTTCAAAGTAAAGGTTAATATCTCCAATTGTTCTTGTTATTCGTGCTTTTGGTATGGTGTCTTCTCTTCATGTATTGGAGCTTCTAGCCCATTCTTTTGGTGTGTTTATTGCTTTTTTTAAGCATTAGAATCGTGCCTTTGTGTGTACTTCCATTCTTGGTTTTATGTTCATTTCTCACATGATTATGTGAAGTGTGTTGTGTCCAATCTTAAATCCTATTCTTAGAAGTTTTTCTTCTAGTTTTTAAATCTTTTATTGTTAAGAACTACTTGTCTTTGAGTTGTCTTGTTACTTTGATCAAAATTTCTTTTCAAATCAAATTGTCTACTGCATATTCACTTGCATGCAAAATTTTGGTTGCGAACTTGAGTTTTTGCCTCATATTTGTGAGTAAACATTGTGAAGTCTTTGCCTCTTCATCTTGCCTCCAAAATTCTTTCAATTGAAGAAATAGGCTGGTAAAGCTTTCGACCATTCCATAAAAAAAATGTTCAAAACAATTAGAAGAAGAAAAAGAAAAAGGAAAAAGAAAAGATAAAGGAATTCAAGAATTTTGGAAACTTAGTCTGACGCCTTCTTTGTGTGCATTTTGATTTCATTAGCTCATTCTTACAACTTGCATTCAAAGTTTATCATCACATGCTTGCTGTTTGGTTTTAAAACAAGCCTTCTTACACTTAAATTTGAGGCTTATTGAGCTAAAATCATCATCATACCTTACTAGAATTTGTATGATAAAATAGAGGCACTAAAGCTTGTTTCTCTTCCTTATTTTTTTTGTTAAGTGCTTGTGCAATATCATTGTTGATCCTAGGCTTTATTCTTTTGTCATAACATGCCTTGAGTTCCTTTTTATACTTCAAATTCTTTCACAAATTTGGTATGGCTTGTTGTTGAGTATTATTGTCCATTCTTGTGTCTTTTAAATCTTTGTGCATGTTTTGAGTTTCTAAACAAGTATTCATTCTAATTGTGTGCATGCTTGTGTTTCTTGACTTGTTTCACATTCTCTTTCTTTAGTTATCTTTTTTATATATTTGAGTCTCTACAATCTATCCAACTTGTCTTACCTTACTCTCTTATTTTTTGTGGGTGCTTCTTTCTTAGCTTTTGTTGCTTGTCTTCTTCATATCTTTTAGTTTTGTCTTTGAGCTTGCATTTCCAAGTTCTTGGAAAGAGAAATTGAAAACCTAAAAATTAAACAAGGGGACATCACCTTGATTGAGGACTTTTGGAACTACTCATTAGCATTCAAAGGGAGAGCTAAGAAGTGAAAGAGGATATTCGAACAAAATTTCCAACAAAAAAGAGCTTTGTAAATTGTAGTTTTTGGCAAGTTTTTGAGTGTAAACACCTAAAAAAATTGAGAGGTGTTTCAAGTTGCGTTTAACCAAAAAATTTGAGTGGTCATTTCAAATTGTAATTTTAACTTTGAACTAACCATTGTTTTTTTTTTTTGAAGGATGGCTCCAAGTAGTTATAGTGATGCACTACGACCAAAATCAGCCAAGTTAATGGCTAATTTGATAAAACAAATTGATGCATTCTTAACTTCCACAAAGGATGAGACTCCTCAAGCTCCTCTTGGATTTTGACAAGAGCCATGAGAAGAAGGCTTGAAGACAAACTCAAGCTTCTTCTAATTAGTCCTTGGTAGTTAGTAATTTCTTTTTGGGCCTTGTATTTGGCCATTTGTAGTTTAGGAATGAATGGAGTGATTGTATTTTTAATTTTGGGCTTGTATTAAGGCCCATTAGTATTAAGAATTGGGCCATAAATAGGTTTGGGCTTGAATTGGCCTTGCTTCATTTGCAAGGAGCCCAATCTGCCACCTAGTCTTGTGTAGCACGAGTTCTCAAGCTAGTGAAGGATAAGAAGCTTGCTTCTAGTCCCATATTGGTTGGATGAAGCCATGGGGTGAAGCTTGGTAGCCTATAAATAAAGGCTCTCCCCTTCCATTGAACTTACAACTTCATGAATGATAACTCATATTGAGATTTAGAGAAACTCTCTCTTTAGAACTCTAATTAGCAGTTCTTTTTTAATCCTTATCAAGACCTTGTTAGTCTTGTGACGGAGTTCCTCTTTTCCTTATCTTCTTCCTAGTAACAAGTGGCAGATTCATTTCTATCTTAAGCCATTTCTCTTGAGTTTGAAGCATCTTAAAGGCTGATGCAATGATCCATGGGAGGAACATAACATTTGGTATCAAGAGCCATTCATTGTTGATCTTTTGAGTTTGCTTCAAATATGGTTAGAGGTTTCTAATCCTTGTTTAATTCGTGCTTATGCTTGCTTAAATGTTCTTGGTTTATGATGCATTCCTAGCTTCTACAAATGATGAGACTCCTTAAGCTCCTCTTGGACCTTTGACAAGAGCCATGAGAAGAAGGCTTCAAGATAAACTCAAGCTTCTTCTAATTGGGCCTTGGTAGTTAGTAATTTCTTTTTGGGCCTTGTATTTGGCCTTTTGTAGTTTAGGAATGAATGGAGTGATTGTTTTTTAATTTTGGGATTCTTTTAAGGCCTATTAGTATTAGGAATTGGGCCCTTAATGGGTTTGGACTTCATTTGGCCTTGCTTCCTTTGGAAGGAGCCCACTCCGCCAGTTAGCCTTGCTGAGCACGAGTTCTCAAGCTAATGAAGGATTAGAAGCTTGCTTCTAGTCTTATGTTGCTTGGATGAAGCCTTGGGGCAAAGCTTGGTAGCCTATAAATAAAAGTTCACCTCTTCCATTGTACTTACAACTTCATGAATGATAACTCATGTTGAGATTTATAGAAACTCTCTTTCTAGAACTCTAATTAGTAGATCTTTTTTATCCTTAGCAAGACCTTGTTAGTCTTGTGGTGGATTTCCTCTTTTCCTTATCTTTTTCTTAGGAAGAAGTGGAGATTCATTTTTGTCTTAGTTCATTTCTCTTGAGTTTGAAGCATCTTAAAGGTTGATGCAATGATCCATGGGAGGAACATAACATTTGGTATCAAGAGCCATTGTTGATCTTTTGAGTTTTGCTTCAAATCTGGTTATAGGTTTCTAATCCTTGTTGAATTCGTGCTTTTGCTTGCTTAAATGTTCTTGGTTTATGATGCATTCCTAGCTTCTATAATGGATGAGACTCCTCAAGCTCCTGTGGGACCTTTGATAAGAGCCATGAGAAGAAGGCTTGAAGAGAAACTCAAGCTTCTTCTTATTGGGCC
The DNA here is from genome assembly GCA_026544285.1 of Pachyrhizus erosus. Taxonomy (NCBI): domain Eukaryota; kingdom Viridiplantae; phylum Streptophyta; class Magnoliopsida; order Fabales; family Fabaceae; genus Pachyrhizus; species Pachyrhizus erosus. The sequence continues at coordinate 10,525 of JAMLFT010006218.1, forward strand.
TTGATAGTTAGTAATTTTTTTTTTGGGCCTTGTATTTGGTCATTTGTAGTTTAGGAATGAATGGAGTGATTGTATTTTTAATTTTGGGCTTGGATTAAGGCCCATTAGTTTGAGGAATTGGGCCTTTAATGAGTTTGGGCTTGAATTGGGCTTGCCTCCTTTACAAGGACCCCAATTCGCCACTTAGCCTTATGTAGCTCGAGTTCTCAAGCTAATGAAGGATTAAAAGCTTGCTTTTACTCCCTCACTGGTTGGATGAAGCCTTGGAATGAAGCTTGGTAGCTTATAAATAAAGGCTCTCCCCTTCCATTGTACTTACAACTTCATGAATGATAATTCATCTTTAGATTTGGAGAAACTCTGTCTCTAGAACTCTAATTAGTAGTTCTTTTTTATCCTTATGAAGACCGTGTTAGTCTTGTGGCGGATTTCCTCTTTTCCTTATCTTCTTCTTAGGAAGAAGTGGCGGATTCATTTATGTCTTAGCCCATTTCTCTTGAATTTGAAGCATCTTAAAGGTTAATGCAGTGATCCATGGGAGGAACATAACCTAAAACAAGCTTTATTTGCATTAAATCTGCGACATTAAAACTTGTTGCTTCCTTGATTTTGTTTGTTTTGAAGTGAAAGTCCAGTATCATTGTTGATCCTAGGCTTTATTCTATTGTTATAACATGCTTGGAGTTCTTTTTTGTACTTAAAGTTCTTTCACAAATCTTGTATGGCATGTTGTTGAGTTTTCTTGTCAATTCTTGTGTCTTTTAAATCTTGTGCAAGTTTTGAGTTTCCAAACTAGCTTTCATTCTAATTGTATACATGCTTTGTGTTTCTTGAGTTGTTTCATATTCTCTTTCTTTTGTTTGCCTTTTTGATATTTTTAGTCTCTACATTTTGTCCAACTTGTCTTACCTTACTCTTATTTTTGAGTGGTGCTTTGTTCTTAGCTGTTGTTATTTGTCTTCTTCACATCTCTTAGTTTTGTCTTTGGGTTTGCATTTCCTAGTCCTTGGATAGAGGAATTGAAGGCCTAAAACTTATACAAAGGGATATCACCTTGATTGAGGACTTTTGGAACTACTCATTATGATGCATTCCTAGCTTCTACAAAGGATGAGACTCCTCGAGCTCCTCGAGCTCCTCTTAGACCTTTAACAAGAATTATGAGAAGAAAACTTGAAGACAAACTCAAGATTCTTCTAATTGGGCCTTGGTAGTTTAGGAATTTCTTTTGGGCCTTGTATTTGGTCATTAATAGTTTAGTATATGTTTGAATGAATGTATTTTGATTTTGGGCTTGTATTGAGGCCCATTAACATTTAGGATTTGGGCCTTATTTGGGATTGGACTTGAATTGGGCTTGCTTCTTTGTTAGAAGCGCAATCCGCCACCTAGACACACTTGCATGAGTTTCTCAAAGAAAATGAAGGATTAGAAGCTTGCTTTTAGTCCCACATTGCTTGGATGAAGCTTTGGGGTGAAGCCCTATAACTAGAGGCTCTTCCCTTCCATAGTACTTACAACTTTATGAATGATAATTCATTTGAGATTTATAGAAACTCTCTCTCTAGAACTCTAATTAGTAGTGTTTTTTTATCCTTATCAAGACCTTGTTAGTATTGTGGCAGATTTCCTCTTTTCCTTATCTTCTTCTTAGGAAGAAGTGGCAGATTCATTTATGTCTTAGTCCATTTCTCTTGAGTTTGAAGCATCTTAAAGGTTGATGTAATGATCCATGGGAGGAACATAACATTTAGTATCAAGAGCCACCATTAATCTCTTGAGTTTGCTTCAAATCTGGTTCGAGGTTCCTAATTCTTATTAAATTCGTGCTACTTAATTGCTTAAGTGTTTCCTTCATGTTTATATGATAATGCTTTGAATTAGTAAGCAATTTGATAGCAATTTCCTAAGTATATTTTTCGGTTATGCTTTATTCTTTTGAATATTGATTTATTTCAAATATTCAACCATTATTGCTTGCTTATGTCGTTTAAATCTGCCCAAACATGCTTATGCTCTCCTAAATTTGTTCATAAAAGTATGTTTAATGTGTGAAGCATCTTGTTCATGCTAGTCCTTTGTCTAGGTGCATTGAATCCATTCAAATTTCAAGCTAGTCATGTGATTCTTGCTTGTATGTGTGCCTAGTCATGCTTTACATGTGCTAAATTGTGTCTTGATTCATTGATCTATAACTGAATTCAATTATTCACATGTTTCATACATGAAATCTATGGCTTATTGCTGGTGTAATTCGGTTATAATATAGATTAATTGAATCCTAATTTGAATTCAAAATTCAGTCACAATTTCCTTGTGCATGACGTGTGATCCATCACATGCATGTATCTAGTGACTAGATTCATTGAATCTCATTTGAAATCAAAATTTGCAAATGTTCCTTGTGAATTTGTCACATGATAAGTGCTTCCTTGATTATATTCGTGCAAGCATTGTAGATGCATGAATATGAATTTGAAATTTAAAAATGATCACATGCTTCTTGTGAAATTGGTTCAAACTACCTCATGCATTGTATTCTTTCTATTCTAATTTCGTGCAAGCTATTAAGTGTTGTTATTCTACTATTGCAAAGCTCAAGTGCCAAGTCTTTGGAGAGGTAAGTGAATTCTATATCATTTCTTTGAATTCATTTACTGTTGTTGCTTTCTCTTCTCCAATTCGTGGCTGCCTCATGCTTTGGTGAAGTAATTTGAGCTTGATCTTCTTCTTCCTTGTGCCAAGTCTTGGTAAGTTTTCTTCTCCTTTCTTGTTCAAGATTTCAAGTCTATTATTCTTGCTTCTTTCTCCATTTTTGCTCAAGTATTATTCTCCAAATTCGACAAGCAATCTGTGCCCTTCTTATTCCTTGATTCAAGCATTGGACATAAAATTTCACCTGTGCTTTTGGAGTATACATGAACTAAGAACCTTACCTATGCTTTGGAAGAACATATGAATAATAGCTTTGCTTAAACTACCTATGCTATGGAGAATTGTGGACTAGAACAATGACTAATACCTTTGCTATAGAGATAGACATCTAATTTTACTTTGAATTCTCCAAAGGCTAGTAGTTCCACTTTGAATTTTCTTTTCTTTTGGACGTTCCTTGTTTAGTGTTCTTCACTTATTCTACTCGAGCTTTGAATCATTCTTTGGTGTTAAGAGTTCTATTATATGTGCACTTGTGTTTTCTTGATCCTACTCTTGTTCTTGTTCATTTTTCACATGTATATGTGAAGTGTTTTTGTTCAATCTTTAATCCTATTCTTAGAAGTTTTCTTGTAGCTTTTAAATCTTTTTCTTGTTAAAACTACTTTTCTTTAAGTTGTCTTGGTATTTTGATCAAAAGCTAATTTCAACTCAAATTGTCATTGCCTATCATTTATACATACAAAATTTTGGTTAGACTTGAGTTTTTGCCTCTACATAGTGTTGCAAACTTTGTGAAGTCTATTGCCTCTTCTTTCATACTCAAAATTATTTCAAAATATTGAGAAATAGACCTTAGAAGCTTTCGGCCAATCAAAGAAAAATTGGATCAAAAAGAAGTTGCAAAAGAAAAAGAAAAGAGAAAAGAAAGAATAAAAGAAATTATGGAATTCTGAGGTTTCAAATGTGAGGCATTACTTGTGTTATTGACTTCATTAGCTCATGTCTTTGGCTTGTATGCACATCTAAACCTTACATGCTTATTGTTTAGGACCTAAAACAAGCTTTATTTGCATTAAATCTAGGTTTTAGTGAGCTAAATGCATTGAAATACCTTGCTGGATTTTTGGAACACTTAATATGAGGCATTAAAACTTGTTTTTTCCTTGATTTTGTTTGTTTTTAAGTGAAAGTGCAGTATCATTGTTGATCCTAGGCTTTATTTTTTTTGTTATAACATGCTTTGAGTTCCTCTTTGTACTTAAAGTTCTTTCACAAATCTTGTATGGTATGTTGTTGAGTTTTCTTGTCCATTATTATCTCTTTTAAATCTTTGTGCATATTTTGAGTTTCTAAACTAGCTTTCATTCTAATTGTATACATGCTTTGTGTTTCTTGAGTTTTTGCATATTCTCTTTCTTTGGTTTTCCTTTTTGATATTTTTGAGTCTCTACATTCTATCCAACTTGTCTTACCATATTCTCTTATTTTTTAGTTGTGCTTTCTTCTTGGTTTTTGTTGTTTGTCTTCTTCATATCTCTTAGTTTTGTCTTTGAGCTTGCATTTCCTAGTCCTTGGAAAGAGGAATTGAAGGCCTAAAAACTTATACATGGGGACATCACTTGGATTGAGGACTTTTGGAACTACTCATTAGCATTTAAGGGGAGAGCTAAGGTGTTAAAAGGATATTTGTACAAATATTCCAACAAAGAAGAGCTTTGTAAATTGTAGCTTTTGGTAGGTTTTTGAGTGTAAACACCTAAAAATTTTGAGAGGTGTTTCAAGTTGTATTTGACCAAAAAAATTGAGTGGTAATTTCAAATTATAATTGTAATTTTGAACTAACCATTGTTTGTTTTGTAGGATGGCTCCAAGTGGTGATAGTGATGCACTATCACCAAAATAAGCAAAGTTAATGGCTAATTTGATGAAACAAATGAGGGTCATGCATTTAGAAAATGAGCACAAAATGGGTAGTACTCTTAGGGAAATGAACCATAAAATTGAAGATTTTGTGAAAACTCAAGAAAAATAATCTGTTTCATCCTCACATCTTAGTGATAATTACTACATGGATAATAATGATCATAGAAGAAATAGAACAAGAAATAGATTTGAGGATAGGCAACCTAGAAATTCACCTAGACCAAGAGATAATAATGAAGGAATTAGGCATGGTGCATATAGGCAAACGGAAGAGGATCCCATGATTAACTTGCCTAAATTTGAAGGATCATCTAGTGTAGAAGTCTATTTAGAATGGGAAATGAAATGTGATCATGTTTTTAATTTTCATCACTTAAAAGTGACACAAAACAATTAAAGTTGGCTACTCTTACCTTTGAGGGTTATGCATTGAGTTGGTGGAATCAACTCCAAGAAGAGGTAAGAAGTGGCAGAAGGATAGGTGAAAGAAATTGGGAAGAACTTAAGAGAACAATTAGGAGAAGATTTGTACCCTCTAGCTATGTTAGGGACATGTATAATAGGTTGCAAAGATTGTACCCAAGTTCAAAACGTGTAGATGAATACTTTAAAGAGTTAGAGCTATGTCTCATAAGGACTTAAGTAGATGAGCCTCAAGAAGCCACTATGGCTAGATTCCTAAATGGGCTCCATAGGGAAATTCAAGACATAGTAGAATTGCAATCTTACACTAACCTTCATGATTTGTTTCACAGGGCTTTGAAAGTGGAGCAACAAATTGGAAGAAAGAATGGAAACAAAAAAATTGGACTCCAAGTTGAGGGACAAGCTTGAAGAAGGAGGGCATGTCCTCCTTAAAAAAAGAAGTTGTAAAAAAAGTAAATAGTGGTTTAGTCTCTAATTCTTTTAAGCCCAAGGAGGGCAAGGTTGTAATTAAAGAGTCCTCCACCCCCACTAGGTCAATAGACATTAATTGTTTTAAGTGCCTTGGTAAAGGCCATATTGCTTCCAAATGCCCTAACAAAAGGTCCATGATTCTCAAAGAGAATGGAAGCATTGAGAGGGAGTCTTTAATATACTTGAGTGACGCATCTAGTGAAGGTAGTAGTGAAGCCATTCACTCACTTGAGGAGGGTGATCTATTAATAGTAAGACGCATGCTTGGTACCTTTCATAGCGAGAGTGACGGTTCTCAAAGGAAAAATATCTTCCATACTCGTTGTGTGGTTGAGGGACAAGTGTGTTCTCTCATAATAGATAGTGGTAGTTGCACTAAT
>JAMLFT010006219.1:0-16356 GCA_026544285.1 Pachyrhizus erosus
AAATTAGAGGTTATATTTCTTTAAGTCATTCAAATGAGAATTTTGTTAATACTCAAATTCAATTATGTAAAATTTTACATTTTTTAATTCTTTAAACTTTAGGTTAAGGACTAAAAAGAATATTAATTTAATTTGAATAACTAAAAATTATAAATTTTTATTTAAATCACTTTAATTTTATTTATTTATTTTTATGATAAAGTGACTTCACTTCCTCTCCTCTCTTCCTCACCATTTCTCGCTCCCTTACCGCCACATACATCGTGACAGAGCTCGGTGTTCTGTGACTCTGATTCTTTCTTCTCTAAACAATGAGCAAACAGCAACGGAGTTTCACGGCGGCAGCGGCGGCTGCGAAGAAGGGTCCTTCTCCGACCACCATACTCTCCCTAGACCCCGACATCGTGTGCACCATCTTCGCTTTCCTCGACATGTTCGATCTCGTTCGCTGCTCCCTCGTTTGCAAACTCTGGTACTTCACTTACTTCCACTCTCTCCTTTACGCAAGCAATTTCAACCAAATAAATCCATCGTCAATTGTCACGTTCCTTTCTGAAACTCGCACGTGCGTGTTGTGAAGGAATGCCTTCGTTGAGTCCCGGTCGCTGCGAGAGTTCTGGGAGAGGAAGATGCGGAATTCTTCGTCTGAATTTACCAAAAAGTCCTTGAGGGTGATTTTAAGGGAAGTGGCTACGGAGCAGCATAGATTGGCTCTTCAGTGTGGTGGCTTTTACATCGATAAGTGGAAGGGCCATTCAACCTCGTAAGTAACTCTTCTTTAGTAATAATGTTTTTGATCACTTGCTTTACTTTACATAATACTCTTATAAGACATTTTGCACAACAATAAAAAAAAACTAATAAAAATAATAATTAAGTTAATTTTATTGATTTTTTAAAATAATGTTAACAAGCTATTAATATTATCCTCGTTAATCATTGTTAAATTGTAATGCACCACTGACAAAAGACTTTATTTTAATAACAAGAAACACGGATACTCAATCTCTCTAATAAGGACACACAAGGAAAATAAAAAAAATAATTTTATGAAAATTGTAAAATATCTTAAGGACCACTATTTCTTTAAAATTATCTCTTATAATAAAAGAGCTGGAAGGAGTAATTGATTCTGTCACAATACTACTTTGCATAGTTGTACAAATTTACTTTACACATTGGTTCAATATTTATTTGGGAGGCATTACATATTAAATGGTGCTTTTTCATTTGATAGTAAATGGTTGATTTGAATGCTGTTGACTGGATATTTGGGAATTAATGGTTTATTAGTGTGGATCTGTGTATGGTCCAAAGCAGGCTCGAGTTTGTTGTAGCCATAGATGTGTAGCCTTCATTTAATAATCCTTAAATAGAACTTTAATGCTCTGTTAATGGCTATTTCATATTTTTCAAAATGTCAAATTCAAAGCATTTTTGAAATTACATTGAAGTGAAATGCTGGAGATAATAATTGGCATAATTGTTCCGAGTTTGCTTGTGAGTACAGGACCATACTCCCATAATTTTTGCTTACACTGCTGTAGCATTAGACCCATGCTCTCAGTATATCTGTGGCAACCATCACTGTGTGCATCTGTGTGATACGTGCACATCAGGTCAATGTGCAAGTTTATTGACGTTCAATGTTTTCCTTTCAATTTAGGGTTGCTCAATGCCGAATGAAAATGGGCATGCTTGTTACTGGTGTGGGTGATAAGGTATGGGCAGTATTTTATCTCCTATATTTCCAATTTCTGATCCTTAAAAGTTTCCTTCCCTTAGCTGCTGGCATATTGTTTTATTTTCTATTCTAGAGATTATCAACTTCTTGAATGGTGTATTATAACTGTTTCTGTGTCACCTCTCAGTTTCTCTTCCATTAAGACTTGCATTATCTTGAATCACAAAACTTTATCACTTGGTTGTTATGAAACATGAATAGCAGTACATCAATACACATCTCCACCTATTCATAAGACAATATCTGACATAGAGGAGCCTGTTTTTTGTAGGTAGTGAAAATTGACAATGTTATACAGCAATTATTCTTCAATTTGACATTGTTATGACATTATCTGATAATTTCTGAAGTATGAATTTAGTTATTATGTTAAGTATCAGAAAAGAAATATATATGATTGAACTTTGAATTTACTTGCACTATTGCAACTGTTTCTATATGCTGTGTTTGAGAGATAACACTGTTCATAGTTAAAATGATAAAAATACATTGTAGGACAGGAGTTAAGACTTTGGCTACAGGCACCTACAATTTGAAACTTCATTGGGCAGTATTACTATCTCGTGTTGGGCCTTAATGGTTTAGAATATGAAGGAGCGTTAGGTAGCTGATCAAATTCGGAAGATCACCTGGAATTTCTTGTAGTTGAGGTTTGGAGCAGCTAAAAGGGTTCCTCCCTTGGGTTGGTAGATTAACTTTTAGATTAGAAAGGAAGTGTTAGGACCTGAAATAGGAATTTAGGCCCAAACGGGCAGTTAGTCAAATCAATTGCCCAAGTGCATAGTGCGGCGGGTCTATGTTAGAAAAAATAGGAGGGGCCAGGGAGGTAGGAGTGCCAATTGTGTAATGGCATTCTGTTTTATGGAAAAGGAACAGAGATAGGGGGGTATTTGGGTAGAATCAGAAGTTTAGGGTTTAGGGTTTAGGGTTGGCATTTGTGGCTCTGTAGGAGCTTTGCTATGTGGCAGATGGTAGTTGGAATTCCCTTCCACTCTATCCCTTTCATTACAGGAATAATACTCAGTTTTCTCTTTCATTTGTGTGCTATTGTTGCTGTGAGTTCTGGTTTCTGACCGGAAGGGTGGCTGTCTTGGGAATTTGGTGCCTAAAAAACTTTGCTTTGTTTGCTATTACATATTACATATACTTTTTATGTGAACCTTAGGATAATGGTTCCTGATCTGTTCTTGGTAGATGCTCATAAAAAATAAGTGATTAACGAGGAGAGGTCTCAAGTTGGAATGTCACTTAGTACTTCTTATGGTTGCAGATCGCATTTATTTAGGTTACGTGTAGATTTGTTAATGGTTATCAATCAAGGGAAGTGGGATTAATCTTATATTAATTAGGGTGCTGGAGAAAGATGGTTATTTAAAAAAGGAAGAGCTTTTTTCATTTGATATACATATGTTTTTATCATTGAATATCATTTGGCATACATATTGCACTTCCTCCTTGATACAGTTCTCTGAGTTCTGCTTGTGGAAGTTGGATGATAACACTCTAAACACCTTGTTCTCTCATTTTTACTTTTTGTTGGGTGGGGGGGGATGATTGGTCTAAAAAACGATTTAAAGGCTAAAATTTGAAGAGATTTTGTAGGGATCTTGCAGTGATTTTGGTTCAACATAAAAAGACAAATGTTTCAAGGTGCAAAAACTTGTGCTAAGGATTTAAACTGCTTCCTTGAAGTTTTTGTTTCTATTACCTACTCTTTGGTGGATGGAGAAAATTTTATCAGTAGATTCTTCAAATTTCTAATATGGTTTTTTATTCAGTTTCTAGTTTATACATCTGGTGTATTTGACTATATTAATCTTTCTAAAAAAAGCATTTTTGTCAGTGAAAGCGGTATAGATTCATGACAGATTATCTGCCTTTTATTACTCCTTATTTAAGCAGATCCGTGGAAAATTTCAGTCATTTTAAGTCATTTGTCCCTGGCATATTGTCTTTCCTTTGGAAGTGCAAGGCAGCAATCATCTATAGTGGGCTAGCTTACATAATCAATATCTGTATTTGTATATATATAAGAGATATTTTTTGCTTTGTCCATTTTTTTTTTCTTGCTTTAAGTATGATATTATGATTTAGTTTCTAACTAGGTTAGATCTTGTTGTACTAACTATTTCCATGGTGTTATGATAGGTTATTCGTCTATGGTCATTAGACAGCTACAAATGCATAGAGGAATACCCAATGCCAGATATGTTATCTTTAATTGACTTTGATTTTGATGAGAATAAGGTGAAGTAATTGAATGAATGCTTTATGGAATTTGATTTTCCACTCTGAACATATAAGAAATTTCATTGTATCAGTAAATCATATGATGCCATCTATTTAAAATATTGTTCAAAGCTTTTATGGGGAGTAAAAAGCCTTACTATCAAATTTAAACTCATTTCATTAGTTATCATATTTAAGACTCAAGTGATTACTATTAGTATCATATTACTCACTGTAGAAAGCCCATGATTAAGCTAATGTGTAGAGAAAAAATAGGTGAGATGCACCTAATCAGAAATAGGGAGAGAAAATAGGCAACTAACTTCCTAGCTTGCTATGGGGTGTGGCATGACACGTGTGATGTCGTCAGGAGGGAAGTGTAGGGAGTGAAGTGTGATTGAGGAAGACAGGCATTGGGTTCAATTCTTGATCTGGAAGACTGAGCACTCTCAAACTGCTCAGATTTAATTGAGTCTTCTAAACATTGTTTTGGATTCTGATAATTTTATGAGTCTTGTACACTATACAAATACAGGTTTTCCACATTTCTTATCTCTATTCCCCTGATACCTATCATTTTGATTGATAAGAATCTTGAGAGAGCTGCACTACAAAAGCTAGCTGTTGTAGTTGGAGAGCTTGGCCACACCAAAGTCCTATACTTCCAATGTGGGACTCAAGATCCATACCTTGCAATTGGACAATAATATCTCATCATGCTCTGTAGTCCTAGTGCCCACTTGGCTTGATTGTGCACTAGTCCTTTTACTGGTCTTGATCAAATGCTACAATGATAGTGTTATCAGCTGTTCCACTTGTTTGTAGCCAAAAGACATGGTAAAAAACTCCAATACCAATTTATAAGAACCTTGGATATCCCAAAATGCTAGCTGTTGTAGTTGGATAGTTCATGGCCTTATAAATGCCACAATAGAATCCCATATTTCCAATGAGGGACTAAAGTCCTGTGCCTACTCACACGATCATTGGTTCAATTGCATGTTTATATGTGAAAGAAAATTATAAATGTAGTAAATTACACTTCCCTCCCTCGAGAGATGCTTAATTTACACTACCTCACCGCTTAGTTTAAAAATTACACCCTCCTATCTTGAGAGATGAGTATGTGCTACATATTTACATTTTAGTCCATTTCAATTTAAACAAGCTTTTTAGGGATTTTTTTTTCTACTGCTGTGATTTTTGACATCATTGACAACTAGTTTTAAATCACTATTATCAACTTTGGGACTATAAAATTTGAAATAATGATTTTGGTTGAAGTTTTAAAGAAGATAATATAGGTGCTTAAAACTTCATTTTGTCTTGTAAAGTCTTAAAAAACAATAATATGATGCCTCCGTTTATTACTTGTATTTACTGAAGTTAGGAATCAATCATTGTTTTATTGTCTGCATTGTGGAAGGGAACTATAATTTATTTCTAATCAAATCCACAATGATTCTGTTGTCTATGAAAAGTTTTAATATAGCATGTTTAGGTCTACTGTCAAATTGTTTTGGAAACAATGTTGAAAAAGTCTATTCAATTTAAGGTTTTTATCATATTTCTCTGAAACTACTATAGAAGGGGCCTGGGTTAGAAAGAGTCCCAAAATCTCCAATGTTGTTATCCTGTAATTTGTTTGAAATTTTCTATGTAATTTAGTTGAAATGCAAATCATCTGTAGGACAATATTAATTTTCTATATCTTTTCATTTATACTGTTAATTCACCTAAAAAATGATGGGGTCTATTCAAGTTTCTTAAAGTTGCTGGCTTGCTTAAGTTTTATGGTTTCTGATATCTATCTTAAATATTTATTTTCAGATTGTTGGCTTAATTGGCAGTGATTTGTGCATATGGAAGCGGAATGGGAAAAGAAGCATATTTCATTCACTTGATAGCAAATCTGCAAAAGGTTCATGCATGCGGTAAACAAAATCAACGCTCTTTTTTTCTGGTTTCTTCATATCTCTGTTTCATAACTTGGTTAAAATCTTGTTTTCTTTGTGTGAAGTGATGGCATGAAGTAAGTTTGGAATCTATATAGTTGAATAATAATATTTGGTTAATTGCTTTAGTGAAGAAGCCCTCAGCAGCATCTCTATTCATAATCATTCAGAATCAAATGAATTCCATTTAAGAGCAATAATTAGAAAATGTAACTCCCTAGGATCATGATAAGCCATTATATATGAATCTGCCTTTATAGCTATCCTAGACATTAATTTCGTAGGAATAGAAACAGTTTCCAACATATATTATTTGAGTAAATGATTAGTAGAAGTACAGACAAAGGCTATTTACATAAGATAAAAAGTTTTTTTTCTGTTCTGTGTTTTCAGTTACTTTGATCCGGAAGCTGTGGTTGGATGTGATGATGGAGCTGTTCGTGTTTTTGACATGTACAGTAGGAGATGTTCTCAAATAATAAGGTATTTTGTAGTTTTTCCTATTTTGATTTCTGTCCAAAAATGTTATGCAACATTTTATGAAGTTTACCATGAAAAGATTTTGAACTTGAATTGCTTATTGCTTGAAAAGGAAGAAGGGGTGCTGTCATATTTTCTGGTGGCTTAAAACAAATAATCTCATTCATATACAGAATTAATAATCTCGTTCTTGTATGTTGATTCATATGTATTGCTTGAGCAATAACTTAAAGATGTCATCTAGTATTCATGATATGTACTTGCTATCTGCAGAGTGCACCATGCACCAATAACATGCTTATGTTTGAGCGATGATCAATTGATAGTGAGTGGCTCCACTTCAGGGAGTATAACTATATCAGATCCTTCCTCTGTTCAGCAGGTAGCAACACTTAGATCAAGTGATGCCAGAGGTAACAATTTATCCCTTTCAATTGGCATCTTGGTTAATGTTAAGGGAAGATAAAAACGAGACAATGGATGAATTCTATGTATCTAAACTACACGAGCTGAATTATATACACTATGGATAATAAATACACAGATTATAATTACCCAAATTATGGAAATTACATGATTTGGTTAGCCCATACAATGAACCTAGGCACTGTTTACATATTCTCCAACAGTCCCCTCCAACCTAGAGCAAATAGTTAATATACACAGTTTGTTACATATCTATTTTATCCAAGAACCTCTCAAAGCCTTGGTGAAAACATCTGTGTAACTGGTCATTTGTTTTAACAACGCAAGTGGTGATACCTGTATAGATAAGATCTTCTCTCTAATGAAATGTCAATCTATCTCAATGTGTTTGGTCCTCTCATGAAAATTGGATTCAGGGAGATATGCAAAGGAGCTTGATTATCACACTTGAATGTCATTTGTATAATCTTCCCAAATTTCAGTTCTTCGAGTACTGTTTGAGCCAAATGAGTTCACCCAGTTGATCCCATGGCTTTTTATTTTTTTAATTTTTTTCTGCTTCAGCACTTGATCTTGCAACAAAACTTTTTCTTACTTTAAGGTGCATGGTTAGCACTTCTCTTGTCCTGTATGCTAGCATGATTCAATTGGTATACTCCTGTACTTATGGCATTTTAGTTGAAGTTTATATATGCTCTGTTTTTTGGTAACCGTTTCTGTTTGGTGAAATATTTTGTTGATATTTGTATGGTGAGGATATTAGTTTTGTATGACATGGAATACCAGTGATTAGTTTTAACCAATATTTTAAAAGTACTATACATTTTTGATGCAGAAAGTGAATCTGATTCAATGTTTATCTCACAGGCATAAGGACCTTGTGTTTCAATCCCTCCTCTCAGCTATTGTTTGCAGGATCAGCTGTTGGATATACGTTTTGTTGGGACCTTAGGTATGCGGCAATAGGGTAATTATGGTTGCTCCTTGAATGCATTCCTGCACTCAAGGTGCTACATGCTGGTACATAGGCAATTGCCACAACAAAAATATATTGATCATTTCCATGGATTTGATTGAGAGAAACTTTAATCTTTGTTAGGGAGAGCCAAATAGACAAATTAAGTAATGACTTATTACAAAAAAAAAAATAAATTATCTGAAGCTGATATGTTTATGAACATGCTAATAGGGTAGGAAATTCCTAAACAAGGTAAGACTGCTGTAATAAAGCACATTATATGTTCCTTTGGCTCTGGCCCAGTTGTACCATTCCCAGAAAATTCGAAAATTTTCATGTTAGTATTTCCATTACATTGTTGTTTAAATACCTTCTGATGGGTAACAAGGTGTTGGAACCTTTATGTCTCTTAGACAACGTAGGAATTAAAAAAACCCCGTTCCTTAGGAAGGTAACCACAACATTCACTCAGTTAAGGGCAGTGTCAGTAAGTCATTTTGATTTGAAACAGATATTATTTCTACTGCCAACATAAACCAGTAGTGATCCGTTTCTGTTTAATCACCACAAAATATTATCCTTTTGATTTATCAATTGCTCAACCTTGTTTGTTCACTTCACGCAGAACAAGGAAACTGTTGTGGAGCAACCGAGTGAGTCCTAATGTTATTTACTCCTTACAGCACATGCAGAGTGATACATCAACATTAGCTGTTGGTGGAATAGATGGTATCTTAAGAGTGCAAAACCAGAACGATGGTAGTATTGTTTCGAGTTGTGTTATGGGGGATAAATTATTATCAACATTTCAAAGTCCTTCTGGGTCCATTCAAAGAAGAAAAGGGAGTAGGTTGCCTGAAGATACCTACATAAATATTGACCAAATTCCTAAGATTGTTCGACCTTCTATTACGTGCCTCGCCGTTGGAATGAAGAAGATTGTTACCACACACAATACGAATGATATCAGATTGTGGAAATTTAAAGGCAACTTTTCTTTGTAAAATCAAGTATTAATATCTTTTAGGAGAGGTATGGTGTGAGGAAGAGAAATTTATCCTTAAAAATTAAAATAAAAAATCGCTCTTGTATGATCCATTCATTTAGTTTAGGCTATAATCATGTTGTTCATCCCATAAGCACTGGGTAGTAATTTTGGGCAGCCTCAGCCTCAGGTCTCATTTTAGGCGCATTTTACAATCCAAAATCATTTCAAGTGTATTTAGCTATGCATCCTGTATGGTTAAAACAAAGGGATTGGGTGTGTTTTTTTGGGTACAATAGTTGTGCCCAGACTCGAATCTATAATTTCATGTATATTACTCTAATTTTTTCACCACAAGGTCGAACCTAGTGGTTCGGATTGGATGCTCTTCTATTCTTTAGTAACAAGATGTTGTAACGCCAAAGAAAAAAAATGTGAAAAGTAAATAAACAGCCACTTTTGTTTCTGAGGGTGGTGGTCCTCGGCACATTATCAGCCCCCTGATCAAAGAAAATTTGAAAGAACTTTTTGAAATTGTAATTTGTCACTCATGTTAATTTAACACGTATGACTTAAGTAAAAATATTAATAATTATTTAAGAAAAAATTATAATAAATAGTTAAATTTAAAAATTTTAGATAAAATAAATTATAATTTCATAAATTTATTCAACATTTTTTAATTTGAATAATTATTATGACAGTATTCAACACAGTTTCAGAGCTTAAAATGATAATTCACTTGTAAAATATTATCGTTGAGTTTTTTTTTTCTTTTGTTTATTCTATAATATTAAATGGTTATTTTGTACCAACTACATAGAAGAGTTTCACTTGCTAGTAATAAGTGGGAAAACATGCAATTTATTTACAGTCACGTTTCAATGTGGATCCAGGCAAGGACATCTAAACCGAAATAAAAGAGAAACAAATGAGAGTTCTTGTGAATATGTAATATATGAAAGAAAGAAGTAATCTAAATTAGCATTATTGGTTTTATTATATCACGTTGAAATTAAAAAAGGCGAGAAAATTTGTAATCGTTATAATATTATATTAACATTGATAAGTTATTGGATTTTTTTTAGTGCAGCTTAAATGTAGGAAAATAATTAATTATATTAGAAAATCCTCCTAAAATTCATAAAATCTAATGTCAAAACAAGTTAATTTGATCACACATTTAATCTTATACCTGTGCTTATAAGAATGTCTTGATTGAAAATTAAAAGAATTAGAATAAAAAGGTGGAGAAAATTATATAGATTGATCTTCAATAAAAAATCTTTAACCAATTTATGAATTCAAGTTCCCCTAAAGTAACATGAACAGAGTAAATTTTCCATGTTTTTATAATTTTTTTAGTTATTGGTGCTTCTAATTTAACAATTCCATTTAATTTTTTTCTCAATAAAAATTAGAATAAAAAAAAGAATAATGCACAACACATTCACGATTCTAATATTACAATTATATATTCTGAAATAATTTATTTTCCCTGAGTGCTTTCGTTTATAGTTTTTCTTTCTATTTAGAGATAAACTTAAAAATAGTTATATTTAAACATCTATTCATTGAAAAATCACAGATTTTTTTTTATTTTAAAGATATTATCATATATGGTTTGTAGTTAAAAGTAGGAAAAAAAAACTTAAATGCTCTTGGAGTTTTAGTCCACTTATTATCATTATTTCGTAAATTTAATCTTTCTATTTTTTTCATAAATTTAATCTCCTACTAATTTAATTATATAATTTTGATTTATATATTAATTTGATATCAAATATTTAATAAAAATATTGACATAATAGTGTAATAGAATGTTATGCAAGTATTTTTTTATTAAATATTAAAAGTCAAATTAATAAATTATAATTATACAATTAAAATATTAAAGAATAAATTTTAAAAAAAAGGAGGAGTCTAAATTTTTAAAATAATATGAAGATTAAATAAAAATGCAATTCTGTTAAAAAGTTACATATTTTTTAATTTTTATTTTTAATATCTCATAATTTTTTTTTATTAATTTTAGTCTTTTTTTTATTCTATTTGAAATGTTTTAAAAAAATCATTTTAATCTTTAGCCTCTCAACATGAAGAATTAAAATGAAACAAAAAAAAAAATTCAAGAAACTGAAAATTGAAATCACAAAATATGAGAAATGAAAAACATAAAACCACATTGTTTAAACTTAATTTGTTTTTTAAAAATGAACACTTTTTTTTAAGAAATAGATAAAAAAATTATTTCTAAAAGACCAGAAAATATTTTTTTAGAAAATAAATAATTTAAACAAATACATAAAAATAAAAACTACTTATTTTATTAAAAAATATTTTTTCAAAAAATAAAAACAACACAATAAATCTTATTCAAAAGTAGCATCAGTATCAACTTGTCCATGTAATAAGATAAAATGTACACGATTCTAGAATTTCCAAAAAACAGAAATATAATTAATGGGTAATTATATATTTTATTTAAATTTAAATCTAGTTTTAATTTATTTTATTTTATTAAATCTGTAATGTTAATTTTTTATTTTGAAATAAAAATATTTAATCATTCTATTTTAAAAAATATAATTTTAATTCAATTATTAATTTTATTTATAATTTTTTATTTTATTTTAATTAATTAAATTATTTTTTCATAATATTTTAAATGAATACATTAAATTTATATTTTAATTGAATAAAATAAAATATAAATAAAATTAAAATTATAGATTTTTTAAAATAAAAACTAACTGTCGTTATTTTTAAATAAAAAAAATAAAAATTATACCTTGGTATTTAAACCTTTTATTTATCTTGCAATCGGTAATAACGCAGTAATCTATCTGGTTGGCTCTGGTGAAGCGAGCCCCAAATTGAGAAGCGTTGCGTGCTGGTGCCCTAATCGTTACGGAAAATGGTGTGCATAAGGAAAGCGACGGTGAAGGACCTTCTGGCGATGCAGGCCTGCAACCTCTTCTGCCTCCCTGAGAACTACCAGATGAAATACTACCTCTATCACATCCTCTCCTGGCCTCAGCTTCTCTACGTCGCTGAAGACTACAACGGCCGCATCGTCGGCTATGTGCTCGCTAAAATGGAGGAGGAGACCACCGATTGCCACGGCCACATCACCTCCCTCGCCGTCCTCCGTACGCACCGCAAACTCGGCCTCGCCACCAAACTCATGACCGCCGCCCAGAACGCCATGGAACAGGCCTGTCGCCTCCCCTCTGCATATAAATAAATTAGGGTTAATTATATTTTTAATTTTTATCAGTAAATATTTAAAAGTTTGTTTTTAGTTTGTCTATTTTTGATAGTCGATTTTTAGTTGATTCTGGTCAGGTTAGTCTTACAGGCTGTTTGCATATGCGTTATTGACACGTTCCCTGTGAAGCTATACATTATTGCTTCCACGCTTTTAGCCATTTGGATGTGGTTTTTCATTTCCAAACTGTGTCCAAACACACTTATTCTCTTTCATCCTGTCACATTTGGTACATTTTATAAAATGAAAAACCAAAATTGAGGATTGAAAAGTGAGGGCCTTTGATATTTATTGTATTAAAAACATTATTAATCCTATAAATAAATAAATATTTTTGAGCATAATATTTTTTATTTATTGCAGTTTTGGATACAAAGCTAGAAGTGGTTTTAAGAGCTTTTGAGAGATTTTTTACTGAAAAAAACTTGTATATTTTCAATAGAGAAACGCAACAGCACTTTTAGCTTGTATCCAAACAGAGGCCCTTGCAAATTCCCTTTAGTGTGTACTTTGATTGTTAGGTCTTATATTGGATTCTCCTCTGTCGCAGGTGTTTGGTGCGGAGTATGTGTCGCTGCACGTACGGAAGAGCAACCGCGCAGCATTCAATTTGTACACGGAGACCTTGGGGTACAAGATTCATGACGTGGAGGCTAAGTATTATGCGGATGGAGAGGATGCTTATGACATGAGGAAGCAACTCAAGGGGAAGCAGCACCACCATCATCACCACCATCACCACCACCACCATCACCACCACCATCATGAGCATGGCGGTGGGTGTTGTTCTGGGGAGGCCAAGGGGAATGCGAAAGCTGCCTGATTAAATGGTTGGTTGGTTGGTCATGAAAAGAAACGAGACTTTTAGTTTGAAATAGTAAGTTGTGGTTGAATTGTTTTGTGCAAACTTGTTGTAGATCTATTGGGCTGTCTTGTCTCAGTATGATTATGAATTTTTGCTGTGTTGGTGAACATAGACGCTCCTTGGGCTTCATGATGCTTGAATGAATAACAGATTATTGTGTTTCAGTGTCTTTGTTATTTTGTCAAGGGGAATTATTTTGACTTGTTATGATGGTTATGCTTCATGGCGACTTGGTGTGAGTGGATTAGTGTCATGCTCTGTGAAGTGGCGTCCAGCTTTTACTGAAGCTCCATTTGTGTTGCACCACAGCACCAGCATAGTTGCGGCTGTTGTGGCCACTACTGTCAACAGTTTTGCTGCGAAAAGGTTTTTGTTGGTTGTTCTATTGCTATCTTCATCATAGCAACCCGTGATCTTTTATGCCACTGTAGCAGCATGTTTTGAATTGGGCAATTGATGTTGCTACTTGTAATTAATTATTAGGGATGATAGAAAATGAGGATGAATATTTGCAGTACCAAGTTGCCTATTGATGATCTGTTATTGCCTCACTTTGAATGAGCTGAATGGTGAGAATGAGTATTTTCATTTCTGATGCAAATCAGATAAAAGAAGTGGGTGATTGTGGAGTGAGTATAATAAGGATCTTGAAAAAGAAAAGATACTTCATTACTTCTATTTGTTATCAGCGTGTGTTAGCATCCTATACTCATTTTATTTCTGATTTTATTTCTGATTATCACTAACACCTACAGAGAATGGGAATTTGCTGCTGGATCATTGTTCTTTTTTATGACACGTATGAATGCAAGTGCTTATAATAAGGACCATAAAAGAACTGGGTGATTTTGGAGTGAGTATAATAAGGATCTTGATAAAAAAAAAAGCGATACTTCATTACTTCTATTTGTTATCAGTGTGTTAGCATCCTATACTCATTTTATTTTTTATTATCGCCAACACCTTCAAAGGATGGGAATTTGCTACTCATCATTTCTTATTTTTTTTGAGAAGTATAAATGCAAGTGTTTGTTTAACCACTGGATACTGACCTGGATAAAGAATTCAGCCTTGTATGTTATCTGTGTTTGCTGTTAATTGGTGCAATATTAACGATATGCAGTGGTAAAAATTGAGGGTGGTGTGTGAAGTCTTTCAAAGTAGATCATTTGCTGCATTATTACTTATTTCCATATTTTTGGGTTATAGTTTAATTTTCCTCTTTGAAGATTGTAACCATTGATGGGCAAAAGTAGAACTGTGTAGACATCCAGTTTCTTCAGAAGTTTTTATTCTTTTTAATTTTCTTATGTATTTCATACATTTTGCTTTTATAATCAGCTCTGTATTTGCAATTATATGAAACATTCTTTGTTCTGTCCCATATTCCTATCTCTGAATTCACGAATTCTCAGATCAATTGGATGTATGATCCAATCTGGACATGGTGTTTGCTCTTGCTCTCTATTTTGATGCCCGCAAATGCAAACTCTATTATATTTGACATGCTTGATTTATGAATGTAATTTTGCTGAGGTGAACCTCTTCTCAGAATTATTGGATGGTTGCTCACCTAATGTAATACTTAATCTGGCTGTTATATAAAGTGATCTAGCTGTATTTGATATACGAGATATCACTTTTTCCTTTGGTTTGTCTACTGCACTTGGTTTTTTCTAATTAATAGAATACAAAGTACTGGGCTTACTTGGCTATATGTTATGCCTTTGCTAAATAGTAAAATTTTAACAAACATAATGATATAGTCAGAGGATACATGTTGGGCTAGCAGGGTGACCAATGATTGATGTGACTTAAATAACCAAGAGTCTGCATCTGATACAGGATATTATATGTGAAGAGTTATGCCGTTACTAATAGCGTAGACTATTTTTATGCCAATAGCTTAAACTTAGTATAATATTAAACCTTCTTAGTTATATCATTTGGTATCAAAGCCGACATGGGTTTGAATTACTTGTTTCTGATTATCTGAAGGTTCAGGGCAAACCATCTCCAAGAGGTGGAATGACGTGTTCAAAGGATTGTGAAGGTATATGTGGAGTCTATGGGTTGGGTTCAAATTAGTGGCTCATGTTTAATGGCTTGAAAAGGGAAGGGCTTGCTTACTCCCTCATTTAAACAATGATTTTTAACTGTATTTTCAAAATAATAGTTCTTTTAATTTTTTGAAGGTTTTTTAGTAATATTTCTAGATATAATTAAGATCAATTAATACTTGTGTGAAAAAATAGCTATAAAAATAAGTTGGTAAATGTTAGAATGTATTTGTTATTAGTGATAATATGATAATTTATTATAAAATTAGTTGAAAAATTGAGAATATTTTTGTCAAAATTTATATCAATTGAATATTTTTTTAGTTGGTGTTTCGTAACTTGAAAAGATCATTATCTTAGAATTGAGGAAGTACGTGTAGAGAGTTATATTTTAGTTAACACCTTGAAATTTTGGCATAGTGGTGAGTGTTTTTGGTCATGGTACCTAAATTTTGGAGCATGTATGCCATTCACCTGAAATTTTGATAAAAGTAAATTCTCTTAATTTTAAACTGACAATGCTTTAATTCTATCATGAGACTTTAATTTTGATCTCTTTATGGTGAAATTTTAAGTTTGACAATCATCATCACTATAAATTCACATCTAAAATTTTATTTTTTCTCTTCACAGAAAATTATTGATAGGAGTATGAGTCCCATTTTCTTGTATACTTATTCATAAATTTTTTTATTAAATATTATAAAGAAAATTAATATTAGAAAAATACAGTGAAAAAAAACTAAATTAAGTAAAGGTAAAATATATACTACAAAAATCTGTCATTAGTATGTTACTACAAATGGAGATAGAATGATAGAAACTACAGATCATGAAAAAAAAAACTATCATATTCAGAAAATGTCATATGAATAAGTAAAAAGATGAAAAATTAGGAAAACAAAACTATTTATAAAAGATTCAGAGAAGAAGAAAAACTATATATACAAAGAAGACTTATTTTACAATTGTCAAATGAATATTCTAGTCTTGCACAATACTTAAGATTTTTTTTCTATTGAATTTTTTCTTTATTCAATGTATTTCAATCGTCAATATTCATAATTAATAATATATATTAATATTTAAATGTATTTCAAATAAAGATCTTGACATTATCAAATGGAAGAAAAAGAATTTGTATTGAGTATTATCAACTGAGGGCCTTATTACCTTTCTTGAATTTGCAATGGGTGCTGCTAATTGAGTTGTGGCATTATTACCTTACTTGATTTTTTTGCAAAATACTATATACTAAGCTATATATATTTTTAATATTTTTTTACAATGCCAAATTTCTGTTTGTTTTTATAATCAATAACCAATGATTATTATATACTTTTTAACAATTATATATAAATATCATCATTATATATAAAAAAA